>JAJJWW010010852.1:0-130217 GCA_023531295.1 Papaver armeniacum
TGTCTATAAATACATGAAGTTTGCCTTTCTAGCAAACTAATCCTTCGTAACAACAGATTTACTCATTTGTTGTTGTTACTGGTGTAGCCGCCTATTCGAAGATGAGAGTAACCTAATTAGGTGAAGTCTCTTACGGCCGCTCAATTTAAAGTCTTCTTTGGGATTGAGAAGCTCTAGCGCGACCCGTTGGTGGGAAACTAGATAATTGCGGTTTATCTTTGTTTTCGATTGATTTGATTGACTAACGGTGGTTGAAATATGATTGTACCTAGTTTGTTTATTCTTGAGAATCTTCTCTTCTGATATAAGGTTCACTCAAACTAGTTCAGAGTTTCGAAGGGGATCTTTAGACTGTTGTTAGTTCTAAAGACGATCTTGTGATAATCCATTGTTAATGCACTATTTCTGTGCGTGATTGATCACAAGAGATTCAAGTGATTGTGTGCAGGTTTTTATTGAAGATTTAAGAAGATTTGAAGACAAAGAAGATATTGAAGATCTGACTTGGGTTTTATAATCTTTGGTGTGCACAATACTTGTTTCGGTAAAAGAGGATCCAATTAATAATCGGTTTATCCTTGTGGTAGATTGGATTGATTAATTGAGTAGATTGGCATCAATACGTTTCCTTATGATTAAAGGTATTGATTGGCTTAATCTTAAACGATTACCTTTGGGTGATTGAACATAAGATAGATCTAAGGACCCGACGAAGGAGTTTATGTTAAGATAAACAGAAGAGCCTTTCTTAATCAACTCAGATTAAGCCAATCATATCACTTGGTTGAATAGAGTTAATACCAAACAGATTTGTTGTTCCCTTACTGTTTGGAATACGAACCAAAGGAATTGTTCCAAGTACGCGACTTATTCACAAGTCGGAGGTGTGGGAATACAGACGGAACTAAGTGAACTATACGGTTAGTTACTTGGTCTCAACTATACGAAGTTAGGTGTAATTTTGTGTAGCGGCTTAATCCTGAGAGTATTCAATTCTGGACAAGGTCCCGGGGTTTTTCTGCATTTGCGGTTTCCTCGTTAACAAAATCTTGCTGTGTCATTTACTTTTATTTTCCGCATTATAATTGTTTTATTATAATTAAAGTAAATCACATAAACGTTAATTCCTATTTACTTGATAAGCAATCCTATTGTGTTTGGTTAAGTCCGAACCTTTGTATCAAGTAAACATACTCCGTTGTTGTATTGTATCGATTTTGTATCCATAGACGATCACACGAAGTGTGAACCGATTAGTTGTATTGTCTCGACTCAGTCCATAGACAATCACTTTCGGAGAAAGGACTTATAGGTAGGAAAAGTTTTAGCTTGAGGTATATTTGGGTACCCTCGCCTTTTCAATTGGTATCAGAGCAGGCAAACACTAAAAGATCTAACAATCTATGTTTGGTGCGATCCAACCTATAAGAAATGAATCTACTGATCGATTCAATTAACGTCTCAAGATTTTCAGGAGATCTTTCAAAAGACTCTGATGAATACTCTGCTGATCTTGTCAAGATCTTAGACAAAGAGATTGAACAGAATCTGTCTCTTGCTGATGAAATCAGAAATATCATGAGTAATAAAAAACTGGCAAATACTTTGGATGGTTCCAAGAATCCTCTAAACTTTTCAATTTCAGCATCTAGATGTTGTAAACAGACTAAGAAGAAATCATCCAGGAATTTCTTTCAAGAAGGATGAAGTCATTTATGTTAGAAAATTTATTTTACAAAACTTCTGATTAATCGTGTTATGAGTCTTCATAAGAACTTAACAATCCTTCATAAACCTGGTGAACGATGTCTAGGAGCCTTTGCGTTAAAAACAACTTCACCATTCCAGTGGTTTCTCGATAGTGGTTGTAGTAGACATATGACAGGTGATCTCTCCTGGTTCACGAGGAAGACTATAAGGGAGGGTCTGTAACATTCGGAGATGGAAGCAGCTGTCTTATTAGCAAAAAAAGGTACAATCAAACTCCCTGGTATTCCTGAAATTCATGATGTTGTTTATGTTAAAGGTATGAAGGCTAACCTTCTGTCTGTAAGTCAAATTTGTGATAAAGGTAACAAAGTTATCTTCAATATGAAAGGTTGTGATATTGAAGACATGTTCGGGAAAATAATTTTTCGAGGACGTAGAAGCATGAATAATTGTTATCTTCTTGATATACAGTCCAATCTGTATTGTAACTTGACTAAGGTTGAGTCAACTCATTTGTGGCATGAACGGTTTGGTCATATCAACTACCGTATGCTAGGAAAGCTCATTAATCGTGAACTTGTCAAAGGTGTTCCAAAAATTAACACTAAAGTAGAAGGTGTTTGCGGTGCATGCCAAAAGGGTAAGCAAGGAAAAATTCCACACAAATCTTCTCGAGATATAGCCACTCGGGCTCCTCTCGATCTTATTCATATGGATCTGTTTGGTCCAATTCAACAAGCTTCTGTTGGAGGTAATAAGTATTCCTTAGTAATGGTAGATGACTATACTCGGTTCACATGGGTTGCTTTTCTAAAGAAATAGAATGACACTCTTGAGGAATTCAAGATTATTGTGAACAGGATACAAAATGAACAAGGTCGCAAACTTAAAAAAATAAGAAGCGATCGTGGTACAGAACTCAAAGATACGAAAGTATATGAATACTGTAATGAACTTGGGATTATCCAACAATTCTCTGCTGCCATTACACCTCAATCGAATGGTGTAGCTGAGAGAAAGAATAGAAATATTCAAGAAATGGCAAGAGTAATGCTTCACAACAAAAACCTACTACTAAATTTCTGGGGGGAAGCTGTTTTTATAGCTTGTTATCTAATAAATAGAGTTTACTTAAGATCCAAAACTCTAAATACTCCATATGAACTATGGTATGTAAGAAAACCTAATCTGAGTTATTTAAGGGTTTTCGGAAGCAAATGCTATATTCTCAAAGATAGAGAACATAGAGGAAAATTTGATTCCAAAAGTGATGAAGGAATTTTTCTTGGCTACGCTTCTGATAGTCGTGCCTTCCGGGTGTACAACATCAGGACCAAAGTCATGATGGAATCAATTAATGTTGTTATCGATGACATTAGTGACTTTAGTCAAGACAACCACACTGCTACAGAGCTTCCTCCCTCAGAAACTGTTGTTAAAGAAAAACAGACTGTTGAAGAACCTTATGTGGTTCCTCTAATTAGTGACATTGATGATAAAGATGAAAATGAAAGTATTATTGAACAACCTAATAATACTGAATATATTGTTCAAAAACCTGCTAAGTGTGTACATCAAAGACACTATACTGAAGATATTATTGGAGATGTCAATGCAATGGTTATGACTCGAAGAGAACTTCAGAATGTTTGCCACTATTCATGCTTTCTATCTTCAATAGAACCAAAGAATATTGAGTAAGCACTCAGTGAACTTGCTTGGGTTAACTCTATGCATGAGGAACTCAATCAGTTTAAAAGGCAAGAAGTATGGGAACTTGTTCCAAAACCAGCAGGAGTCAACATTGTTGGAACAAAGTGGATCTACAAAAAAAAATCAAATGAATTCGGAACCATTGTCAGAAACAAAGCCAAACTTGTTGCTCAAGGATATTCTCAAATTGAAGGTATTGATTTTGATGAAACTTTTGCTCATGTTGCTCGTTTAGAATCTATTAGACTTTTACTTGCTTATGCTTGCTATCTTAAGATAAAATTATTCCAAATGGATATCAAGTCTGCATTTTTAAATGGGGATTTAAAAGAAGAAGTTTTCATAGCTCAACCAAGACGGTTTGAAGACCCATCATTCCCAGATCATGTCTTTAAACTTAAAAAGGCCTTGTATGGTCTAAAACAAGCTCCTCGAGCTTGGTATGACAAATTGACATCCTTCCTACTTCAAAAGGGATTCTCTAGAGGTGGTGCTGATAAAATTCTTTTTACCAAGTGGAATGGTAACCATGTCCTTATAGCACAAATATATGTAGACGATATCATATATGGATCCACCTCAAAAACTCTAACGGATAAATTCCTAAATCTTATGAGTGGAGAATTCGAAATGAGTAATGTCAGAGAATTGTCATATTTTCTTGGTTTGCAAATACAGCAACAAAAAGACAATATTCTTCTTTCTCAAGAAAAATATGCAAGGAATCTTGTTGAGAAATTTGAACTAAACCAGTCAACTCATATGGCAACTCCAATGCCAACTACTGGAAAACTTCAATCCAATCCAGGAGAAAAATGTTGATCAGAAACTATATAGATCCATGATCGGAAGCTTGTTGTACTTAACTGCAACAAGGCCAGACATTGCTTTCAGTGTAGGATGATGTGCCAGATTTCAAGCGGACCCTAAAGAGTCACATCTTAAAGATGTAAAACGTATCATAAGATATGTTAGTGGTACTGTGGATTATGGTCTATCATACTCAATGGATACAAACAATAGTCTTGTTGCCTACTCAGATGATGATTGGGCAGGGTGTGTAGAAGATCGGAAAAGCACCTCAGGTGGTTGCTTCTACGTTGGTCAAAATCTTATTGCTTGGCATAGCAAGAAACAGAATTCGCAGTCTTTATCAACCTGTGAAGCAGAATATATTGCTGCTGGTACATGTTGTACCCAAATATTATGGATGAAACAGATGCTCGTTGACTATGGAATAAATATTCCAACTATGAACATCCTGTGTGATAACTCAAGTGCTATTCGCTTGACTGAGAATCCGGTTGAACATTCTCGTACTAAACACATAGACATTAGATATCACTTTATTAGAGAATTGTATGAGAATGGTGTTATCAAATTAGAGTACGTTCCATATGAGCGTCAACTAGCTGATATTCTTACTAAACCCTTAGATAGATCAACGTTCGAAAATCTAAGGAAATCCATAGGAATTATCAAGGTACATTAGTACCGTGTGTGAACCGTGTTTGGGTGACTTTTTGATTTAGAGGGATTAAGTTCTAGCCCTAGTATGTAGGATTTATCAAAGGATTATGAGGGGTTCTAATAGAAACAATATGTGAAAAAGTCACAATATGTTGAATCGGTTTTGGTTTAGCATAAAAGCATATGTGTTTCGACGGTTTTCAACTTTTGCTTGCAATTGTTAAAACCGGTTTTCAACCTTTCTCTGGTAAAGGTTGAGGTGAGTTGTTATTCTTTTGTTCACGCATAAGGATGACAACGTGGTGATATTTCGATATCAATTCTCCCTGGACGAAGATGCAATCATATTGGAGAAGTGGATGCGAAATTTGAGGTAAAAATCTTGTTAGTTAATTGTTTTCCTGTTTAAGAAAAGCCTGAGTTTATATTATATATATTTGTTGCTTTTGCTTAACAAAATTTCGGTTCAATTGATATTTATTCCATGATGTGTGTGTGGATGTGTGTTTCAATTGGTTCCGGTTAAGAAAAACTATTGTTATCTTGCTCTATTGTGTGGTATCAATTGTTTAGGCTTACAAAATTCGGTACAATTGATGTGTGTGTGTGTGTGTGATTCAATTGGTTCCGGTTAAGAAAAACTATTGTTATCTTGCTTTTGTATGGTATCAATCGTTTAGGCTTACAAATTACGGAAGCAATTGCGGTGCTTATAATGTCTATGTTGTTTCAATTGCTTCCGGTTGAGGTGAATAATTATGCAAGTTGATTTATTTTGGTTTGTATGAATTATTTATGGCTTAACGAAATAATATGTGTACGGGATGAGTTGTTTAGTCCAATTCGATTCCGGATAAGATAAACTAAGTGATGCGTGTCGTAGGTGCAATCAAATTAATATTTTATTTCCACTCAATTAAAAATAATATAATGGAAGTCAAGTTCGTTCCCACGAGGAGCAAGAGATTCTAGTTGTAAAAATTGTCACAAAAGGGGGGTGTAAAAAGCAAAAAGAAAATAAACAAAGCAATTAAAAGATAAAGTTGAAAGCAATAAGAGAGACAAAATCAAGGAATCCTTCTTCGTTACGAAACAATGAATCAAGTTATGTTCTTTTCTACTTGTTATTAGTCACAAATTATCACCAACCGTAGGTAAAGCAGCTAGATCAGTGCTAAACCCCTAAATCCCTTGTATCACCGGATACGGAAGTTCTCGACTACCGGATTCTATTTACCAAACCACCTAGTAGTAGATCACTCTAGATGTAATTTAAATAAATGCATTAAGATTTATGAACTTATTAGGTCAATATTAGTAGTTGGACTCTTAGATCAAGGTCTACTTGCTAACGTTGTTTTCACACACAATTGCTCCACGGAATCCCTCCGCAAGGTCTCGTGTTTGCTACTTATGTAAAAAGTCAAGAAACGATTACTTATCTCCTAACTTTCACTAGCTTTAGATTAAACCGACAAATCAATTTAGTTGGCCACCCAAACAATCTATCAATCAATCATGAATGTCATTAAGATCATTCCTATTAGTAAAAACAAACGATAATTATGTGAAAAACTTCAAGATAGAATTGAAAACAAAAACTTAAATCATATTAAGAACTAGGAATTCATCCTCAATCAATAAAATTAGCTACTCATGTTAAGGAGTTCACACAAAGAATAAAGAAGAGAGAATTGTTGTGTGTGTAGAGATGTGTGTAAAAAGATGTAGAAAACTTCTCTATTTATAGGCTTCAATATTCTCCAAATCTTCTAAGGAATAGAATCCTTTTCCTTTAGCAATTCCATTTCCAAAACCAAGCCTTTCTCAACTCTTCCACCTTCTCTTTCCAAATTTGAGTCCAATTCTCCATCCAATTCCTAGTCCAAGTCTTCACACCCATGAGAGAAGTTCATAGAAAATTCTGGAATTTTTGCTCGCTAGGAAAATCTGGTATTATGGCCTTAATCCGAATAGGAATAGTCGCCGGTCGCCGGAAATTGTCGCGCCGACCACCCTGAAAATTCTGTCGTCGGGAGAATATTCGACGGAATATTCCTTCAGTCAACCGTTAGGGATAACGTTTGACCTAACGGTCTCTGTTAGTCAACTGGTCAAGGGAGGAGTCACCGAGTCAGATCCGAATCAGAACCGAGTCGATCTCTCTCGGCCGGATTGGCCGAGTTGCTGTGCCATAAGCCATTCGCGATCGGCCAAACTCCGCACTTGGCCATTATGGTCATTGTGCCTTTCCCGTAGCCGCATATCACCAAAACCACTACCAACCAAGCACACAAGTGCCCATTTTAACTTCAATACCCGCACTTCCCCTGTCCATACAAATCCCATTATGCAACAACAAAGAACCTCCAGGGCATAACAACTCGCTGCAAGAGTTAGATTCATTCTTGCCAGCTCGTGCCACAGCAGCAGCTCAGCTCCATTCCACTGTAATTCAGTTCTCCGGCCATCACCACCTTGTGCTCAACTTACTCCTGTGGCAGTTCATTACCACTAATTCCAATATGGTCAGTATACCGCGACGAGCTCGGTCCCCCGCCATCCTCCTAGCCGACTACAATCTTCATAAATTCCAACCAAGAAATACCATCAAGCGCTCAACCACCGCGCCATTTCCTTGCAAACTTCAATGCCAGGCACTTAGCTTCATTGCTTGGTTCTATCCCGCAACTTCATTCACACCCAAAGAGCAACTTCCTTTCGATCAACTCGGGCTATCGTTACTGCAATGCTTTCATGATTTCAGTGTAGCCAACACAACCCATTCCATTGCTTCTGCAACCTCCACCTGCAAACTCGGTTCAAGCACCCAACAGTTCACAATCTCTCGCATCTCTCCAAAGAACATCAAGCTAGCCATTTCAATCCATACCATCTTCCATTGTGTACACTAAGCCAGTGCACAACTGTGACCTCCAAATTTACTTCCACTTCCTTTTTAATCAAAACCCATCTCTCCAATTGATTGCAAACCTATGTCTCCATATGCCATCACAGCTGCAGCTTGTACCCACACTACCAATTTATCTCAGCTTGTTACAGCCCCCACTGTCTCTGATTGTTTCCCCTGCAGAACCAATCTTCTAATTGTTCTTCTTGTTACAGATTTCATCCCCAAATCATCAGCATCTCAGAAACACCAACTCACAATTCTTCTCCTCCTCTATAATCAACAGAAACCCTAACATACATCTATGCATTTCAGCAACATCTCAGTCCCATGACCAAACCACCTGCTCAAAGCCAGCGTACCCATCTCTGATTCTCGAGCCTCACATCAGCCCATCTCCAATTTCACTCAAAGAACATCGATCTCTCCATTCACTGCACCCCATTTGCAACTTCGATTTCTTCTCAAAGATCAAGCCCTAATTTCAATTTCTGTCTGATCTCTGCATCTCATCGATCAGCAGCATCAATTTCCAGACGGTAATTCTCGATCTATTCTCTCGATTCTCGACTGCATCCCTGAGCTTCACAACAGCGGCAAGTTCATCCATCGCAAACCCTTGAACCAGTGCCTTTCTCTCTGTGGATCGGCAGCAGCCTCAAATGAAGAAGAAAGAAAAAACTCTTCTTCAGTTCGACCTAATTTAGGTCTTTAACTTGGAACGGGCTATTTACACCCACTGCTATACCAACCCACCGATGGTGGCCCCGAGTAAGTAGTTGTCCGCCTTTAGTAATTCCAATTAGTAGCCCCTTAACCTTGGTTAGACTCCATATAGTGTTTGCCAATGAAACGATAATTTTGCCCCTTTTTCTCCAATTCGGTGATTTCTTCTTCTTTTCGTTCGTGTGACTCCAAAGTAGCTACAAAACTCAAAACAAGCGTAAAATACATAATTTACAAGAAAAATAACAAAGAAAGCATAAACAATAGATAGTAAAAAGGATGTATTCTACACCCTATCAAATTCCCCCACACTTAGACTTTGCTAGTCCTCGAGCAAATCAAAAACTAAAAATTCACAACTTCAAAGCGTTAAAGCGTCCCAAGCATCCAAAAAGTTATGAGGACATAGAATTTCTGCATGCTAGTAATAAGAAGTTAGAAATACTAAAGAACATATTCTCATTCTTAAATGTTGAGTGAGAAATAACCACCCCATAATGAGAGAATGCGTGTTTGAGAAACGATCGATAAGCATTTCGCCTCGACTTCTGCCTCACCAAATAGGATTTTATGATAATTGCACTCAAAAAGACGGCTTTTTTATGGTTCTCACATGTGTGCGGGTAGGAATGAAGAGAGAATTCCTGCAACACGTTGAATGGTGGGAAGGACAACTTCCAAATATTTTTAAAAACCCACATCTTTTAATATTTTGAAAAACCATTTTTCTGACGATCTCTAAGAAAGGAAATCAACCATTATTATTGAGGATGAGATTACTTACTTACCTTCACATCCGATTGCCAATTATGATAGCACCACTCTCACGGCATCCAATAGAAACGTCTTCCGCTCCTAGTCTTGATTTTCTTGGTCTTCGTCTTCGGTTTCAACTATTGATGATAAACCCTCGAATTTCATAAATCCTTGACAATTTGTAACCCTTTTTACCTTAAATCCTTGTCGCTTGAAACTTCCTTATAGATTTTCCTTCCCCACGGCTTATAAATAAAACAAATATTTCTCTTTTTTTTTTTTTATTATTTTTTTTTTTTTTTTAATTTTTTTTTTTTTTTTTTTTTTTTTTTTTTGAAATTCAAAACAAGAGAAATTAAATACAACCATGGCCGTGGGAGAAGTATTTTACCGCTTGATTCTTCACAACTTGTATCGTCTTGAAATCATAAACTTCAAAAATTCTCACCTTTTAATTTTCTTTGCTCTTGTGAATAAGTCTTCATACTTGAATATAAAATTACCTCATTGTATTGTAAGTCCTCAACATATATGTAAAATCCGCTCATTTGTATGTCGCTTTACTTGTATTTGAAATTTGCTCTTTTTCTCGTTCCGTTGCTTGTAAACCTTAAACTTTTCCAACTTTCCTTTGTAAATTTCGATGTCGCTCCTTGTTGATGATGAATGTGTTTCTATGGACCCGTTGTTGTCGAGAGAGAGAATGGTGCTAACTGCAAATCGAACTACAAGAAGGAGGCTTTCATCTTTAGACGTCACCCTTATGATTGACAAAATTAGCACTCAAGAGATCAAAGAGTAGTGCTTCTATTGGTGGGAGGTTGGGTAGCTCACCATTCTACCCGGAATTAACGTACGGTGACACACACTCAAAAGAAAGCTTTTTAGTATATGGAATTTCTGGTCGGTGCCTCACATGATATGAATACGGGTAGTCTCCACTAATAATTGATCAGCAACTCTAATAATGCATTTCTCCCTGCACCAAATTCGCATCACCGGCATGATTAAATCCATTATTTAACACTCTAACAAGCAAGAAATCCGAATGTAGTTCTCTAACATTTCCAAGTTCAATTATGTCGGTCAAAATCTCTATGTAAACATACCTAGAAGTATGCTAGGGACTCTAAAATCTCTAAAAGTTGAAGTTTTAGGTAAAACTTTTTTTTTTTTTTTAAATTTTTTTAATTTTTTTGTAATTTTTTTTTTTTTTTTAAATACATGCTTAACCACTCCCCCACACTTAAACCTTACATTGTCCTCAATGTAATTGAATCCTCCTAGTAAAGTTAAGGTGGGAAATTTTAACATGATAAGGAACAAGAAAAAGAAATAACAAAAAGCAAAAGGATAAAAAATACAAAACCTATGGGTTGCCTCCCATTAAGCGCTTGTTTTAAAGTCGACGGCCCGACTTAGCTTTTGCAAGATTCATTAGCCCATATACTAACAATCTGAAAATTTGAGGATCCACCCATAATACATGTTTTGCAAACAATAACTCCATACAAATATTAGCACAAGAAAACAATAGTGAAATTATTGCTCGATAGAAATTTCCCCCACACTTATTCGCGTCCACACTCGGAAGTGTATAAAGAACATAGAATTTGGGAACTTCCATGTATTCTTCTTGGCAAACCTGCATAGTGTTAGCATCAAGTGTTTCCAATGGTGGATATTTAGAAACAAAATCATCCAAAAATACTTTCGAAGCACAAACATTCAAACCAATAAGAGGTAAAGGAGAAGAATCAATATGCAAAGGATTAGACAAACCTTGCACAATTTCTTGTATTATAGAATCCTCTTCATCCTTAAAAAATTCAAGTGAATTACTTACCTCTTGTATATCGTGGTCCTCTATTAAACCTTGCAACCATTCTTCTTCGTTTTCTACCTTAACCAAAGTCTTGGCATCATTAAAATCATTGGAAAGTTCAATTGGGTCTTCCACAAAATCAATAAATTTGGTTTCATCCTCTAGTATCATCTCTTCAACATTCTCATCATCGGAATCGGGCCATTCACTAAAATGATTCTCGTCGGTATAGATTGTAAGATCTTCTTGTGCGGGTGTTACACCGTTTATAACAATAGGTAAGTCACACCCAATCTCCTCCTTTTGAATAGGTGAAGGATCGTTATTATGATCCGGAGTTTGGAATAACTTCCTCATTGTTGCAACGCTCATACACTTCCGCGGACTCATATCTTTCCCTAAGGAATTTTTTCCAAGCACTAAATGCATCATCTTCAAGCTCTACCTTTTGAATAGGTGCTTGATCATTAATAAGATCAAGGCTCGAGTAAGCTACACTAGCGTCTTCAAAAGTCTCCAAAGGTTGGCCTTTTCCAACATAATCATCGATCAAATATTCACTACACACCATAGGCACATTAGAATAGTTATTGCTTTGATAGCAAAATTCTTCTTTATCCCTATCCTCCTTATATTGATCCATGTCTCTTCGTTCTTTAGCAATGCCGTCTCGACGTTGTTGGAGTTGCTCATCCCCATTTTTATCGAGTTGAGTAATTTGTTCGTATAATTTCTCCGAATTCCTTTGAATTTCTCGATGTGATTCTTGCAACTTTTGTTGAAGATCCCCAATCATGGCGGACATCTTATCTCGCAAAACTAGAGAATTTCGATCATAAACAAAACTATCCTCCCATCCTTGTGATTGTCCACTTACATACCCATCATAAGGTTGTTGATATGTATGAGAATATCCATAAGGTTGTAGAGGAATTTGATCATAGCCAAAAGATTGGTTTTGATTGTATCCTAAGGATGGTTGGAAGTTGCTATAATGTTGAGGTTGAAAACCGTATTGATTGTTGTAATATGCTTGCACTTGTCCACCATACATGGAAAACTAAGCACTGAAATAAGATTCTCAAAAACTAAGTTAGATACGGTATAGAATCTAACAAAGCAAGAATAAAGCAAAAAGAAAAATAAAAACAACTAAAATCATCCGTTGCTCCCTAAGAACGGGCGCCAAAATTTGATGCGTGTCGTAGGTGCAATCAAATTAATATTTTATTTCCACTCAATTAAAAATAATATAATGGAAGTCAAGTTCGTTCCACGAGGAGCAAGAGATTCTAGTTGTAAAAATTGTCACGAAAGGGGGGTGTAAAAAGCAAAAGAAAATAAACAAAGCAATTAAAAGATAAAGTTGAAAGCAATAAGAGAGACAAAATCAAGGAATCCTTCTTCGTTACGAAACAATGAATCAAGTTATGTTCTTTTCTACTTGTTATTAGTCACAAATTATCACCAACCGTAGGTAAAGCGGCTAGATCGGTGCTAAACCCCTAAATCCCTTGTATCACCGGATACGGAAGTTCTCGACTACCGGATTCTATTTACCAAACCACCTAGTAGTAGATCACTCTAGATGTAATTTAAATAAATGCATTAAGATTTATGAACTTATTAGGTCAATATTAGTAGTTGGACTCTTAGATCAAGGTCTACTTGCTAACGTTGTTTTCACACACAATTGCTCCACGGAATCCCTCCGCAAGGTCTCGTGTTTGCTACTTATGTAAAAAGTCAAGAAACGATTACTTATCTCCTAACTTTCACTAGCTTTAGATTAAACCGACAAATCAATTTAGTTGGCCACCCAAACAATCTATCAATCAATCATGAATGTCATTAAGATCATTCCTATTAGTAAAAACAAACGATAATTATGTGAAAAACTTCAAGATAGAATTGAAAACAAAAACTTAAATCATATTAAGAACTAGGAATTCATCCTCAATCAATAAAATTAGCTACTCATGTTAAGGAGTTCACACAAAGAATAAAGAAGAGAGAATTGTTGTGTGTGTAGAGATGTGTGTAAAAAGATGTAGAAAACTTCTCTATTTATAGGCTTCAATATTCTCCAAATCTTCTAAGGAATAGAATCCTTTTCCTTTAGCAATTCCATTTCCAAAACCAAGCCTTTCTCAACTCTTCCACCTTCTCTTTCCAAATTTGAGTCCAATTCTCCATCCAATTCCTAGTCCAAGTCTTCACACCCATGAGAGAAGTTCATAGAAAATTCTGGAATTTTTGCTCGCCGGAAAACTGGTATTATGGCCGGAATCCGACCGGAATAGTCGCCGGAAATTGTCGTCGCCGACCACCTGAAAATTCTGTCGTCGGGAGAATATTCGACGGAATATTCCTTCAGTCAACCGTTAGGGATAACGTTTGACCTAACGGTCTCTGTTAGTCAACTGGTCAAGGGAGGAGTCACCGAGTCAGATCCGAATCAGAACCGAGTCAGATCTCTCTGGCTGATTGGGCTGAGTTGCCAGGCCATAAGCCATTCGCACTGGCCAAACTCCGCACTTCAGCCATTATGGCTGTGCCTTCCCCTGTAGCTGCATATCACCAAAACCACTACCAACCAAGCACACAGTGCCCATTTTAACTTCAATACCTGCACTTCCCTGTCCATACAAATCCCATTATGCAACAACAGCAACCTCCAGGGCATAACAACTCGCCGCAAGAGTTAGATTCATTCTTGCCAGCTCGTGCCACAGCAGCAGCTCAGCTCCATTCCACTGTAATTCAGTTCTCCGGCCATCACCACCTTGTGCTCAACTTACTCATGTGGCGTTCATTACCACTAATTCCAATATGGCTGTATACTGCGACGAGCTCGGGTCCCCGCCATCCTCCGCAGCCGACTACAATCTTCATAAATTCCAACCAAGAAATACCATCGGCGCTCAACCACCGCGCCATTTCCTTGCAAACTTCAATGCCAGCACTTAGCTTCATTGCTTGGTTCTATCCTGCAAACTTCATTCACACCCAGTAGCAACTTCCTTTCTGATCAACTCGGGCTATCGTTACTGCAATGCTTTCATGATTTCAGTGTAGCCAACACAACCCATTCCATTGCTTCTGCAACCTCCACCTGCAAACTCAGTTCAAGCACCCAACAGTTCACAATCTCTGCATCTCTCCAGCAACATCAAGCTAGCCATTTCAATCCATACCATCTTCCATTGTGTACACTCAGCCAGTGCACAACTGTGACCTCCAAATTTACTTCCACTTCCTTTTTAATCAAAACCCATCTCTCCAATTGATTGCAAACCTATGTCTCCATATGCCATCACAGTTGCAGCTTGTACCCACACTACCAATTTATCTCAGCTTGTTACAGCCCCCACTGTCTCTGATTGTTTCCCCTGCAGAACCAATCTTCTAATTGTTCTTCTTGTTACAGATTTCATCCCCAAATCATCAGCATCTCAGAAACACCAACTCACAATTCTTCTCCTCCTCTATAATCAACAAAAACCCTAACATACATCTATGCATTTCAGCAACATCTCAGTCCCATGACCAAACCACCTGCTCAAAGCCAGCGTACCCATCTCTGATTCTCGAGCCTCACATCAGCCCATCTCCAATTTCACTCAGCAACATCGATCTCTCCATTCACAGACCCCATTTGCAACTTCGATTTCTTCTCAGCATCAAGCCCTAATTTCAATTTCTGTCTGATCTCTGCATCTCATCGATCAGCAGCATCAATTTCCAGACGGTAATTCTCGATCTATTCTCTCGATTCTCGACTGCATCCCTGAGCTTCACAACAGCGGCAAGTTCATCCATCGCAAACCCTTGAACCAGTGCCTTTCTCTCTGTGGATCGGCAGCAGCCTCAAATGAAGAAGAAAGAAAAACTCTTCTTTAGTTCGACCTAATTTAGGTCTTTAACTTGGAACGGGCTATTTACACCCACTGCTATACCAGCCCCAGCTGATGGTGGCCCTGAGTAAGTAGTTGTCTGCCTTTAGTAATTCCAGTAGTAGCCCCTTAACCTTGGTTAGACTCCATATAGTGTTTGCCAATGAAACGATAATTTTGTCCCTTTTTCTCCAATTCGGTGATTTCTTCTTCTTTTCGTTCGTGTGACTCCAAAGTAGCTACAAAACTCAAAACAAGCGTAAAATACATAATTTACAAGAAAAATAACAAAGAAAGCATAAACAATAGATAGTAAAAAGGATGTATTCTACACCCTATCACTAAGTTAATTCTGATCTTAGTTAGACTTATCGAAGTGAGGTTTCGGCTATTCAAGTCTAATCGAATGCCTAAACAAGAAATTCTAGTTAACTAACCTAGTACTTGTCTTGCTTAGAATTGAAAGGTCTAAGTTTATGTATAATTAGAACCTGATGAGAAAAATGGAGTTTATCTTTATTTTGGTCTTATCTAATTAAGCGGTTGTTTTTGAACAATCGGTTTAGCAAAAGGACTAATATGCTTAGTTGTTTTTGGTTTGCTAAACTAAATTGGAAAAATTGTTTCAGGCAATTTTTTCCTTGGTAACATATAAAAATAAGACTACTTGTAGTTTAGGTTTTGATATTGGTTATCAGAACATGATGTGTGGAACCCTCGTGCCTAACTCTACAGTTTGCAAGTCTATTCTGAGATTTGTAAGATTCTTTTCGTGTTGTCCTTTATTTTTTCGTTTCTTTGTCATTTTTGTGACAAAAAGGGGGAGAAATATATGGAGTAAACAGGTGATGCTGGGATTGATATTTATATTGATTGGCATCTCTAGGGAAAAGAACATTGGTACTTCAATGTTTTTATCTAACGAAAGAGTGAAAGCACAGACTAATGGGGAGTAACATGTCATATGATTGGTATAACAAAGATGTGTGGATTGAATATCTACCTATCTTCCTTAGGGGAGTAATAACTTTGTTATTATAATGTCAACAACGACATTTTCAAGGATTGAATGTAAGCAGTTTCACTGTTCTGTTGAATCGGGAATCAAGTGGATTGTAATGAATTATTGTAATTTGTTTATCCATATGATGTAAGAGTTTTGTCACTAAAATTGACAAAGGGGGAGATTGTTAGAGCATGGCTCGGTTGAATCCACCAAGCGTTGGTATGTCAAGTTTGGTTGTCATATTTTAGTGAATCTAAACTCATGTTAAGAGTCGCTTGATTATGTACTAGAGTTAAACTTCGTATAGGTTAGCTTGAAAGTATTAGGATATAAGATATTATAAGTATTGCAAAGACTTGAAGATGTGAAGAAGCAAGGAGCTACAACGACAACAATCATCCTTCCACTTGAGGTTAGTGATATTTGACTTGAACTGTTTCATTCCCTAACGTATCTTTCAAGTCGTGCATATTGAAAACATAACTGTGAAGCATATTTGAACTCTAGATAGACATAGTATTAAGGAATACAATACGAGGTTTATTGCTTAACCATTAAACTTTGTAGATAAGACATCGCCATAATCATTTGAATGCTATTGTGATTATGTATGGGTATGAGGTGAGGATTTCATCATAGGGAACAATGTTTACATGTGTTCTAAGGAAGTAAGTTCATAAACTTGTTTGTGAACCCAAAAGGAAATTGCCAGGCGTTATTGGTTTTGTTATTCATTGCATATCTTGTGAACAACCAATATGTGTGATAGAGTATAACCGCTCACAACTTGTTGTGTTCTTGGTAGAACTATTCACAAAGGCCTGACTTATGTATTGGTATAACTTTTATTAGTAAAACCGATCTTAAATAATCGCCCATGGTATGATCGGATTTTGTATGTCTGACCTTGTAATGGAAAGGGAACCGATCCTAGTAAGGGGAAGGGAACCGATCCTAGTAAGGGGTGCAGTACATCAAAGGGAACCGATCCTTGTATGGGGTGCAATAATGTTTATAGCAGAAAGGGGAACTGATCCTATGGACATGTGCAAAACATATAAGTTAGATACCATATATATGTGGGGAAACGATCCTAGTACCTAGTCAACCGAACTTTTGGGAAGCTAGTGTGATTATGCACAGTACTCACATGGAGGTAGAATCGAAACTTGTTTTGGTAGAACCGTAAACCCATGATTGTGATTGAATGTTGGTTTGATCAATCACATAGTTCTTGAAAGTCAGATGAACCAATTCTAAACTTGTTTGGAAGTGTGGCAAATCGGTTTCAAGATTGTAAGTGTGAAAGAGAACTTACAAAGTTAAGATGTCGACAAACTTTAAACACGTGATGTGAATGTTTATTTCTATAATTGTTCAAAGATATTCCTTAACGTCTAAGGGAAGAGAATCCCAGGATCGAAACATAAGTAAGTTAAGAATCTTTTAATTAAGGTTATTAATTTCATTTTGTAGGAAATTACGAGAATTAGTAATGTGCATTTACTAATTAGATTTTTCGAGAGATTTCGATCGTTATTTTTGGACAGAGCATTTCCAGGAATTATGAAAACCGAATCTGTGCTTTTATGAATATCTTGAGAATATTTTCGGTTTTGGAAATTCCTTGGTGTCCAAACTTCCTTGTCTATAAATACACGAAGTTTGCCTTTCTAGCAAACTAATCCTTCGTAACAAATGATTAACTCTTTTGTTGTTGTTCTTTGGTGTAGCCGCCTATTTGGAGAGGAGAGTAACCTAATTAGGAGAAATCTCTTACGGCCGCTCAATTTAAAGTCTTCTTTGGGATTGAGAAGCTCTAGCGCGACCCGTTGGTGGGAAACTAGATAATTGCGGTTTATCTTTGTTTTCGATTGATTTGATTGACTAACGGTGGTTGAAATCTGATTGCACCTAGTTTGTTAATTCTTGAGAATCTTCTCTTCTGATATAAGATTCACTCAAACTAGTTCAGAGTTTCGACATGGATCTTTAGACTGTTGTTAGTTCTAAAGACGATCTTGTGATAATCCTTTGTTAACAGACTCTGTTCTGTGCGTGATTGATCACAAGAGATTCAAGTGATTGTGTGCAGGTTTTTATTGAAGATGTAAGAAGATTTGAATACAAAGAAGATATTGAAGATCTGACTTGGGTTTTATAATCTTTGGTGTGCACAATACTTGTTTTCGGTAAAAGAGGATCCAATTAATAATCGGTTTATCCTTGTGGTAGATTGGATTGATTAATTGAGTTGATCTACATCAATACGTTTCCTTGTGATTAAAGGTATTGATTGGCTTAATCTTAAACGATTACCTTTGGGTGATTGAACATAAGATAGATCTAAGGACCCGACGAAGGAGTTTATGTTAAGATAAACAGAAGAGCCTTTGTCCGACTCATATCACTTGGTTGAATAGAGTTAATACCAAACAGATTTGTTGTTCCTTTACTGTTTGGAATACGAACCAAAGGAATTGTTCCAAGTGCGTGACTTATTCACAAGTCGGAGGCGTGGGAATACAGACGGAACTAAGTGAAATATAGGGTTAGTTACTTGGTCTCAACTATACGAAGTTAGGTGTAATTTTGTGTAGAGGCTTAATCCTGAGAGTATTCAATTCTGGACAAGTGATAGGTGTCTAAAATACCTAATTTTATATCTAGTATTTATGCTTTCTTTGCTATTATCCTTGAGAATTGCATCTCTTATGTTTAGTTTTGAGTTATTAGGTGCGATGGAGTCCTTGGGAGCAAAAGAAGGAGAAAACGTTCATTTGGAGCGTAAAAGAAACACAGTCCAAAACACTGGCGAGTAATATTTGGAGCCAGCTAAAGTTATGCACCAAAAGAGGTGAAGAATGATCTGTCAGTTCCGCGTAACTGACAGTCGAGCAAGAAAACAGAGTTAGGCTGTCGGTTACCTGAAACTGACAAGACAAATAATATGTTGGTGGCCTGTATAAAACAATGGGTGCTTATAACACTTTTTATCATTTCTCTTACCCTAATATTCAGAAGGGATTATTTCTCCAATCATTTGTTTCTCAAATTCTGAGGTGAGAGACATCCGCTGCTGAGAGTTTGAATCGAGAGATCGATGTGAGAACTGAAAATGAGAAGATTAAGTTGAGAAATTAGGGCTTGTGGCTGTCAAATTGGGGATTTTAGTTGAAGAGTTACAGAAGAAAGAAATTAGGGTTTGCTTTGCAGAACCAGTGAAGGGTTTGGAGATGATTTTGGTTGATTCAGGAGGAGAAATTGGTTGATGGGGGTTTGATTTGAGAAAGTGAGATGGAATTGAAGATGGGTTTTACTCGAATTGAGTCTTAACCGTAGTATTTGCTAGGGATTGAGATGGTTCTTCTTTTGGTGATCAAGAAGAGATGATAAACACAGAAAGAGGGTCTGTATGATAGAATCTGGTGGTTCTGTAGGTCTTGGATGCAGTTTTGGTTCAAGCAGCTACAGATGAGGCAATTGCAGAATGAGTCAGTGTTGGTGATTATTCTGGTGGCAATGGAAATGGAATGTTGGATTCAGCCGGTTGCAGCAAATTAAATGAGTTTGGTAAGGGTTTTGGGTAAATTTCTTGATGATAAAGAAGAAGGCATTGATCTGCTGCTGTTACTATGGATTTGATGATGAGATTCGAAGAATCAGTGGTGCTGAGAGTTCTTGAGCTGAGAAGAACTGAGATGCCTATGGTGGTGATGATTACTACTGAGATCTGGCTAGAATCTATAGCCGGTTCCGAGAAGGTTCAATTGCAATTGAATGGGTTGAAGCAGCAGCTAACATTGGTGGTCATGAGTTGAGTCATGGGTATTTGATGTTTAGATGAATGTTAGGACTTGGTGGTTGGCTTTGTGTTAAATATGTGTTGCTGACAGAGATGGTTCTGTGAGCTGGTGTTGAGCTGAACTTTCAAGAGTTACAGCTGAAGTTGTCGTGGGAAGAGATGCTGATGTTGTATGTTTACAGTGGAGTCATGGGAGAGTGCAAGGGACTGAGATGCAAGTGTATTATGATGCTGGAATTGAAAGCACTGGTGGTCAAGAAGATGCAGAAGGTGATGGCAGGGTTTGCGAGAGGGAGCTACAACACTGAGATGCTGCTATGGAGCTGCAGGTTGTTTAAGATGGTTTCAAGGCTGTTCATAATATGTCACTGGTGCTGTTGCAGGGACCTATGGACTAAAACCGAAGCTATAGTTGGGCAAGAATGTGAACTGTTGTGCTGGTGGAACAAGAAGAACGGATTGGAGTCGAAACTGAAGTTACAAAATGGTTAAAACTGATGTGAAGCTACAGATGTTGCTGCTAAGATCGAATCAGTGGGAGATGACAGGTGGAGTGTTACTCCAGTGGTGCAATTGAGCAACTAAGGAATGAATTGTAGCTGTTGTTATGAATGGAGAAGATGCAAGTGAAGTTACAGAAGTTTGTCGGATTGATGCTGGCAGAGATGATGGTAGAATGGGTATTGCAGGTGATGGATGTTGGAGCTTTGTATGAGAGGGTGTTATCTGAGGCTGGTACGGGATTGTGGACTTTCAGGTGATGCTCAAATCTGGTAATAGTCTGGTGTTGTGCGAGGTTGTGCAGTTTCAAATGGAGAATGCTGTTGCAGGATCGGTTTGCAGACAAGGAGATTATGGAGCTGTGAAGGGATTATGAAGCTGTGTGTATAGTAAGTTGGAGATGTTGCTGTCGAAGATATCTGAGTATGGCAGTCTACAGGGAATGGCCTTGGTGTTGTTCTGGTATTGCAGCTGAACTGAAGCTGGAGGTGCTGGTGAGTTGCAGCTGTTGCCATGGAGAAGAATATGAAGACTGATTCCAGATGGTGGTTGAGCTGCAAGTTGAAATGGCAGTGTAAGCTGCAGATGAATGGATAGTATATGGAAGAAGGTAACAATGAGATTTTGGTGGAGTTTCTTGAACTGAAGGCAGAGCCATCATGGCTGGACTGAGGTTGTGGTGTGCAAACATTGTGCAACACAGCTCTGGCAATGACTCACCCAATGATGTCACTGAGTTGATTCACTGACTCGGTCTGACTTTCCGAGTTGACACAGTTGATCCGATTGAATCGTTTGACCGGTGACCGGGTGGACTTCGCCGGTCACCTGAGCTCTCTTCCGGTCACTTCTCCGGCCAATTTCCGGCCATAATACCAGTTTTCCGACAACTACTTTTGGGACATATTTTCACTTGGGTTTTTTATCACATATGGGCTTGGTGGACCACTTGGACTTTGGGCTTTGAAGACCTAGTTTTGGAAAGAGGAAAGGCTACAAAAAGGAAAAGTTGCATCTTTTGGATTATCACGTATTATTTTTCTACTGGGAGCTTTGGAGGAGAGCGGCGATTCCACTAGGGTTTGCTTCCATTTTTATGTTTCATCTTCTTCATGTTATTATTGAATATGATGAACTCAAAAGCTATGAGCAGCTAAACAAATATTATTGGTTATGGGATAAAGTGGATTTCACAACATGATATATGATTCAATGAATTAGTTTTGTCTCAATAATTTATTTTTTATGTTTCACAATTAATAATGTTATATGATTTGATTGTTTGTTTGGTTGATTCCGGAATCAATCCGATTTGCATTCATTTCTAGAGCTATATTAGGGTTTTCAATACGAAAAAGTTGTTTATCCCTGATTCTAAGTAGCATAATTGTGGGTAGTGCTTGTAGTGATATATCATACTAGTCACAAGTGAATCATAACTTTTGTTAAAACGGATTAGTGCTTTTACACGTTCGTTTGCATTGATTAGTCTTATTCCATAGAACTTATTGCTTTTAGGGAGTTAAACTTGATTGTGCTTTTACACGTTAGGTTGCTTTCTAGGAAGAATTCACATATACATCTTTTAATGTGGTTGTGATGAAATCAGGGAATTAGCGGGATATTCTTGCGATCAAGGTATCCTAGGACTTTTAGTAAATGAGAGATTAAAATACCAATTCTAGTCATTGATGGAAATACATGTTTGTGAATGATACTATCCCGTGACCAATATCTTCTTCTTATTGATTATTTTCATATTTTATTGCTTTCAATTTATTTTTATTGCTTAGATAAAACAAAAATCCCCACTTGGTTACTAATAAACTGAAATTCTATAACAACAAAAGCCTCTCTGTGGGAACGAACTCTTTCTTATCACGTACTTCATTTATATTTAGTAGAGTGAGAAAGTGAAATTATTTTTGACGCATACGACAGCGATCAAATTTTGGCGCCGCTGTCGGGGAGGCATACGGCTAGTTATTAAGTTTTTAGTTTCTTATCATCATTTCTGCTTTTATCTTTGATTTTTGTTTTCTTGTCTTGTTTCTCACTTGTTGCGAGAATTGTTTTCAGGTACCTAATCCCCGGCTTCTAAAGATTGGAACTATCCAAGGTGTGGGATAGCTACTCGAAGAGGCACAATACTCCAACCAAGTCAAGACACAACAGAAGATCAAGAGTTAGAAGTGGAAGAAGAGTTACAACTAGAAGGAGAACAAGAGGTTCCATTCGTAGATAACCACTATTTGAAGAAGAAAAAGCAATGGGTGATCGTACACTCAAGGACTTGGCTTCTCATAGGCTTGATGCACAATGATGGTGTATTCAAACAAACTCAACCTTCGAGATCAAGCCGGGGTTGCTTAGAGAGTTACCAAAGTTCCATGGCATGGTGAATGAAGACCCAACCAAGCATCTTATGGACTTCCATACCATTGTCACTGCCATGCTTCCAGTGGAGACTGATGCTGATGGTGCAATGTTGAATGTTTTTTCGTTTTCTATGGTAGATAGCGCTTAGGATTGGTTGTACTGTTTTCCATCCGGAAGTGTCACTACATGGAATGGGTTGAAGAAAATTTTCTTAGAGAGGTATTTTCCTGCATCGAAGGCTACTCAAATTCGCAAAGAGATTTGTGGGATAAAGCAAAATGTAGGAGAATCTTTGTATGAATGTTGGGAACGATACAAGAGATTGGTGGCAAGCTGTCCACACCACCAATTCAGTGATGCTATGATAATCCAATACTTTTATGAAGGTCTCCAATCAAGTGATAGATATCTCCTTGATGCTGCGTGTGGTAGTGCACTAGTGATCAAGACGGTGGCACAATCTAGAGAGTTGATTGAAAACATGGCAGCGAACTCGCAACAATTTTACACAAGAGGTGAACCAATGGTTAGGCGAGTGCATGAAGTTACGGATTCATCATCACACCGTGATCAAAGGATGGATAATATGGAGCAAATGATGGAAAAGATGGCTGCAGTTATTTTACCTTCATATGGTGAAGAGTTGGAGCAAGATAGTGCGGTCTTTCCAAATCAGCAAAGACGGTATGATCCCTACTCCAACACTTACAATCCAGGATGGAGAGATCATCCCAATTTTAGCTATGCCAACAAGCAAGGTGCAGTCCAACAACCTATTTTCAACTGTCCGAGTGGATTTCAACCGCAACAACAACAATTTTAGCAACCACAAGCACAACAATCAATGCAAAATCAAGGTTCCGATATCGATTCAAAGCTTCAAACAATGATGCAAGGCATTTCGATCATGTTTAAAGAAAGTCAGCAGGAAACTAAGAGTTCTATCAAGGAGTTGCAGACACAAATGGGCTCTATGGCGATTGATATAAACAAATTGAAGGCACAAAATAAAGGGAAACTCCCTTCTCAACCTATTAACCTAAAAGAGGGTGTCAATGCTATTACGTTGAGAAGTGGTACACAACTTGTGCAACCCGAAGTTACTGATTCGGGCAAGGTGGAAACACCAAAGGAACCTGTTTTGGAGGAGAAGAATGAGGATTCTCCCCAAACTTCTGAGGTACCTATTCCTAACTCTAAAACTCCGGTTTCTACTTATGTTCCTCCTTTACCTTTCCCTCGCAGATTTGCAAGTTCTAAGAAGGAGGAACTAGAAAAGGAGATTTTAGACATTCTAAAGAAGATCCATGTGAACATACCACTCATTGATGCGATCAAGCAAGTTCCCAAGTATGCAAAGGTGTTAAAGGACTTGTGTACCAATTAGCAAAGGCTCAAAGGTAATGAAGTGCTAAGTGTGGGGGAGAATGCTTCGGCAATCTTACAACACAAACTCCCACTGAAATGCAAGGATCATGGTATCTTTGACATTCCTGTCACAATTGGTAACACTACGTTTAACAAAGCTATGTTGGATTTAGGTGCATCCGTTAACGTTATGCCAGCATCTATGTATAATTCACTTGAGTTAGGTCCTCTTAAAAAAGGCTGGAATTGTATTGCAACTAGCCGACCGCTCTAATGTCTACCCAGTGGGTATTGTTGAGGATGTTCTTGTGCATGTTAATCAACTCGTCTTTCCAGCTGACTTTTGCGTGTTAGAGATGAATGAAAGGTCACCGGACTCGTCTCTTCCATTGCTACTTGGGCGTCCCTTCATGAAAACGGCGAAAACCATTATTGATGTGGACAAGGGAACGCTAACCATGGAATTTGATGGAGAAACAATATGTTTCAACATTTTCGAGACGATGAGATATCCTAGTGATGTTCACTCTTGTTTCTCTATTGATGTTATGGATACATTGGCACAACAAGTGTTTGAATTTAATGGTGAAGATGCTTTGGAAACCGTTTTAACTACATCCATGGATAATGGTGTAGAGTGTGGTAATGAAGTCAAGGAAGCCCTTGGTGATCTTAACTCACTACAAGGATGCTCGGAAACTCATAATATCTCTTTTATTTCTTTACCATGCAGTGATGAAAATCTTGTACCTTCAATTGTTAAATCTCCAAAGTTAGAATTGAAACCTCTTCCCGATCACCTACGGTACTTGTACTTGGGTGATAATGAAGAGTTACCTGTGATTGTTTCTAATGAGCTTAGTGAATTACAGGAGCAAAAACTTCTAAGGGTGCTAAGGAAGTACAAGACGGCCATAGGATGGACAATTGCCGATATCAAGGGTATAAGCCCTGCCGTTTCTATGCACAAGATACGTTTGGAGGACGATGCAAATCCTACAAGGGAAGCACAACGTCGTTTGAACCCTCCCATGATGTAAGTTGTGAAAAAGGAGATACTCAAGCTTTTGGACGTGGGTGTTATCTACCCCATATCTGATAGTAAGTGGGTGAGCCCGGTACAAGTAATACCAAAGAAATCAGGTGTGACGGTGGTGGAGAATGATAAGAATGAACTTGTCCCAACTCGTGTGCAAATCGGTTGGAGGGTTTGTATAGATTATAGAAAATTGAATGCCACCACTAGAAAAGATCACTTTCCTTTACCATTTATTGATCAAATGCTTGAACGTTTAGCTGGACACTCTTACTATTGCTTCCTTGATGGCTATTCAGGTTACAATCAGATTGTGATAGCACCGGAGGATCAAGAGAAAACCACTTTCACTTGTCCTTTCGGTACTTTTGCTTATAGAAGGATGCCTTTTGGCTTGTGCAATGCTCCAGCTACTTTTCAAAGGTGTATGGTAAGTATCTTTTCAGAATATGTTGAAAACATAATCGAAGTGTTCATGGACGATTTTAGTGCCTTTGGTGATTCATTTGACCTTTGCTTGAACAACTTGTCTCTAATCCTTAAACGGTGTGTTGAAACAAACCTTGTGCTGAATTGGGAGAAGTGACATTTTATGGTAACTCATGGCATAGTTTTAGGCCATATAATATCTTCTAAAGGCTTGGAAGTTGATAAATCTAAGATAGACCTTATTCGTGCTTTAACCACTCCCACTACGGTGAGGGAGATACGCTCTTTTCTTGGTCATGCACGTTTTTATCGTAGATTTATCAAGGACTTTTCCAAGATAGCATCACCACTTTGCAACTTATGGCAAAAAGATTTGTTTTTTAACTTTGATGAAAAGTGTATGACGACATTCAATCGTTTGAAAGAACTTTTGATTTCATCCCCTATCATTAAACCACCGGATTGGAGCAAGCCTTTTGAGCTCATGTGTGATGCAAGTGACTATGCGGTTGGTGCGGTGCTTGGTCAACGTGTGGGGAAGATACCTCATGCTATTTATTATGCTTCTAGAACGTTAAATTAGGCCCAACAAAACTACACAACCACTGAAAAAGAGTTGTTAGCCATTGTTTTTGCTTTGGAAAAGTTTCGCTCTTATCTAATTGGTATAAAAGTTGTTGTCTTCTCTGATCATACAACACTTAGGTACTTGCTAATGAAGAAAGAAGCGAAATCGAGGCTCATACGATGGATTTTACTCTTGCAAGAGTTTGATATTGAAATCAAGGACAAGAAAGGAATTGAGAACACCGTTGCGGATCACTTGAGCCATCTTGTTGTGGACAAGGAAGCTATCCCATTGCGTGAAAGTTTCCCGGATGAGCAACTATTCTCAATTGCCTTTGGAGAACCATGGTATGCTGACATTGTGAATTACTTGGTGTCTAAACAAATCCCAAAGAACTTGTCTCGTGCTGATAGGGACAAACTTAAGAAGTTAGGAAACCAATACATATGGGATGATCCATACTTGTGGAAACATTGTAGTGACCAAGTAATAAGAAGGTGCATTCCCGAATTTGAATTTAATTCTATCTTGTCTTTTTGTCACTCTTATGCTTGTGGAGGACACTTTGGGAGTAAGAGAACCGCTCACAAGGTACTTGAAAGCGGTTTCTATTGGCCAACCTTGTTTAAGGATGCACATATATTTTGTACAACTTGTGATAGGTGCCAAAGAACAGGCAATCTAGGTGCCCGAAATCAAATGCCACAAACTTTTATTCAATTTATTGAAGTTTTTGATGTATGGGGTATTGATTTTATGGGTCCGTTTGTCAACTCCCATGGGAATTTTTATATCTTACTTGCTGTTGATTATGTCTCTAAATGGGTGGAAGCTAAGGCCACCCCAACTAATGATTCTAAAGTGGTTTCAGATTTTGTGCAAGATAATATCTTTGCAAGGTTTGGAATTCCAAGAGCCATAATTAGCGATGGGGGTTCTCACTTCAAAAACAGGATTTTACAAAGCTTGTTGAAGAAGTACAGTGTGTCGCACAAGATTGCAACACCTTATCATCCCCAAAAAAATGGACAAGCCGAGGTTTCTAACCGAGAGGTGAAGTCTATACTAGAGAAGACGGTGAATCCAACAAGGAAAAATTGGAGCATGCGACTTAATGATGTTTTGTGGGCTTATAAAACCGCATACAAGACACCTATCGGGATGTCTCCCTTTAGGCTTGTGTTTGGTAAACCTTGTCATTTACCCATTGAAATCGAGCATAAGGCATTTTGGGCTATTAAACAATGCAATATGGAGATGGATGGGGCTGGAAAGCAAAGGAAGTTACAACTCCAAGAGCTAGAGGAGCTTCCCAATGATGCATTTGAAAGCTCACGCATTTACAAGGAGAAAACGAAGGCCTTTCATGATACTATGATTTCTAGAAAACAATTTTGCATTGGGCAGAAAGTGCTTTTGTTTAATTCTCGTTTGCATTTATTTCCGGGTAAATTAAGGTCACGATGGATTGGACCTTTTATTGTTACTAATGTGTTTTCCCATGGTGCAGTAGAAATTCGTAGCATAGCTACATGCAAAGAAATTAAAGTTAATGGGCACCGGTTGAAACCATACTATGAGAATTTCACTTCCGAAGTGGTGGAAGGAGCTAACTTTGTGTATGTACTCCCTCTGGAGGAGTCATAGAAAGCAAGGAGATAGTCGGGCTGACGACTTTAAACCAAGCGCTAAATGGGAGGCAACCCAAAGGATGAGTATTTCTTGTCTTGTATTTATTTCTTGTCTTGCTTTTATTTTTTTTCTGATTTCTTGTCACATATCATGTTAGAATTTCCCACATTGACTTACTTTGGATGACTCAATTTACATTGAGGACAATGTAAAGTTTAAGTGTGGGGGAGTGGTTACGCATTTTCATTGTAAATTTTTCAAAATTTTCAACTTTTTTGTAAATAGTGAATAAAAAACTCCAACTTGTAGTTAGTTTGGAGTCACATAGTATACATGTCGCTAAGATTACATCGAGATTCTCATAAGAGTGACTGAACTTAGAGATGACAGAGAACATGATCGGGTTTCTTAATTGTATGAGAGTTAAAGTTGGATTTAACCATGCCAGTGGCAAATAAGGTGCAGACTGAATTCGGTATTAGAGTAGTGGTCCCCTATAGTGGAGACTACCCATGTTACATCATGAGAGGCACCGACCTTCACTTCTTTGTACCTGTCTAAATTTGTGCTTTTAGAGTGTGTGTCACCGTACGTAAACTCCGGGTAGAATGGTGAGCTACCCAACCTCCCACCAATAGAAGCACTATTTTGATCTCTTGAGTGTTATTTTATCAATCATGATGGTGACATCGAATTGCTAACTTACATACCACTTGTAATCTTGTTCGCAGTTAGCACCATCCACTTTATCTCTCTCTACACCAACAGGTCCATAGAAACACCATCATCATCAACAAGAGGAGCATCACATATTCGAAGGAAAGTTGAAGACGTTCAAGGTTTACAAACAACGATACAGAAATGAGCAGATTTCAGATTCAAGTATAGCAACAAGACAAGGAGCAGAATTTTTACAAGTTGAAGACTATTGTACAAGAGTGAATATTATCAAGATGAGATTTCAAGAAGTTTAATCAAGACATACAAGTTGTGAAGAACAAAGTGGTAAAGTACTTATACCATGGTCGTTGTACTTGCATTTTTATTTTATCTTTATTCTTATTTGTTAGTTTGTATTTTATTTTCTCTTGTCTCAAAAAAAAAAAAAAAAAAAAAGAAAAAAAAAAAGAAACAAGAAAAAAGTTTATTAGGTCCATCGTTAGTTTTATTATTTTTTTTTGTTTGTTTCATTTTGTATTTACTTTATTTATCTTGCATTAAAAAATATAAAAACTTATTGTATTATATTTGGTTTGTTTTAGTTTGTTTTTGGTTGTGTATTCATTCAATAAAGCCAATGGAAAGAAAGAATATCTATAATGAAGTTTCAAGCAACAAGGAATTAGAGGAAAGAATCACATTCTCTAGATTCTACGAAGTTCAAGATTTCAGATTCTTGTTTTGAGTTTATAATTGAGCAAAAGGCAAAAGGTCATTTTACAAAGTGATTGGATATACGGAGCCCAGTAGTGGTTTTCATATGGTGTCAAGTCATGGTCTTGATCTTTGTGTGAAGCTTTCGAGATGAAGGGTGGTCTCAAAAGTTCTAGTTGAGAAAGGTTATTGACAAGATGGCGAGACTATACTTGGTCTTGCAAATGATCAATGGAAAACGTAGGCAACAAGACAGTTGAGGAGCGAGCAATGGAGTTTTTACAAGTTGCGGCGAGAGAAGATGAGGCTATGACTATTGTACAAAGTAGTTATGTGGTGGTCGAGATGGATATTATCAAGATGAGATTTCAAAAGTTCCATGGCAATCAAGAAGTGGCTTTTAGGCCGGGGCGTTTACGGATTAAGCGCAAAAGCGAAAAAAATTCGAAATTTTCTTGGACTTCTCTCATGGGTGAAGACTTAGGCTAAGGAATGGATGGAGGGTGGACTCAAATTTTTTAGGTGGAAGAGTTGAGAAAATGGAATTGGAAATTGAATTGCAAAAGGAAAAGGATTCTAATCCTTGGGAGATTTGGAGAATATTGAAGCCTATTTAGTTTCTACAACTTCTACACACCTCTCTACACACACAACATTTTCTAAGATTTTCTTTTTAATTACTTGTGTGGAATTTGAAACTTCTTCATTATTTGTGTGAAAAAAACATGAAGCTAAATTTTTTTTTGATTGAGGATGAAAAGTTCTTAACATGATTTGAGTTTTGTTTTCAAATTCTATCTTGATTTTCACATAATAGTTTACTAATAGGAGGATCTTAAAGACATTCATGATTGATTGATAGATTGTTTGGTGGCCAACGTTAATTCGTTTTAGGGATTATTGACTTTTTTAGCAAACACGAGTTTGTTTAGAAACAACGTTAGCAGTAGACCTTGACTAAGAGTCTAACTACTAATATCAACCTAAGAAATCCACAAAACCTAATCATGAGCCAAATTCGTCATTAAAGGTGGCTTGGTGATTAGAACTTGTGATCGAAAAATTGAGGGATTTAGGGTTTTATTGTATGGTGATAATTTGTGTTAGAATAGTTGATTCATTGTTTTCTTTGCTTTCATCTTCAACTTTCGAGTTTAATTGCTTTTTCATTATATTATTTTTAATTGAGTGGAAATATTGGAATTAATTTGATTGAAAGAAAGTTTAAACAATTTGTTAGTTTGTATTTTATTTTCTCTTGTCTCAAAAAAAAAAAAAAAAAAAAAGAAACAAGAGGTCCATCGTTAGTTTTAAGAATCACATTAAAAATTCTCTAGATTCTATCTATAATGAAGTTTCAAGCAACAAGTAGAGGAAAGAATCACAAGATTTCATCAAGAGTTGAAGACCGAAGACGAAGATGAAGACAAGGATTGAAGACCGAAGACGTTTCTATGGATGTTGTGAGAGTGGTGCTAACTGCACGTCGAACGGATAACGAGGTAAGTAAGCATATTCCCACCTTCGTTAAGTGATTGTTTTCCTTTCTTAGAGATCGTCGAAAAAGGGTTTTCAAAATGATTAAAAGATGTGGGTTTTTAAAACAATTCGGAGGGTTTTTGCCTTCCTACCATTCAAGGTGTCGAAGGATTATCTCTTCATTCCTACGTGGACACATGTGTGACCCATAAAAAACTATTTATTATTGAGAGCAACTTCATAAAACCCTTTCTTGTGAGGAAGAGTCGAGACTTTTGATCACTCCGAACCCGAATTTCTTTCGAGAAGGGATGGTTATTTCTCTCTCAACTTTTAAGGATGAGATTGTATTCATTTTGTGTCTAACTTCTTATGACTAGTGTGCAGAATTTCTTTGTCTTCCTAGCGCGTTGGATGCTATCATTACGAAGAACTAGTAAGTTGGAAAAGTAGGTTTTGTGGGTATATCTCTAGTAAACCCTCACGAGATGGAGTTAAAAGTATCCTTTAGAATAAGTTTTGTTTGATTTGATCGAGGACTAGCAAAGTCTAAGTGTGGGGGAATTTGATAGGTGTCTAAAACACCTAATTTTATATCTAGTATTTATGCTTTCTTTGCTATTATCCTTGAGAATTGCATCTCTTATGTTTAGTTTTGAGTTATTAGGTGCGATGGAGTCCTTGGGAGCAAAAGAAGGAGAAAACGTTCATTTGGAGCGTAAAAGAAACACACCCAAAACACTGGCGAGTAATACTTGGAGCCAGCTAAAGTTATGCACCAAAAGAGGTGAAGAATGATGCTGGGCCGGTTCAGAATCGACAGTCGAGCAAGAAAACAGAGTTAGGTTGTCGGTTACCTGAAACTGACAAGCCAAATAATATGTTGGTGGCCTGTATAAAAACAGTGGGTGCTTATAACACTTTTAATCATTTCTCTTACCCTAAAATTCAGAAGGGATTATTTCTCCAATCATTTGTTTCTCAAATTCTGAGGTGAGAGACGGCCGCTGCTGAGAGTTTGAATCGAGAGATCGATGTGAGAACTGAAAATGAGAAGATTAAGTTGAGAAATTAGGGCTTGTGGCTGTCAAATTGGGGATTTTAGTTGAAAAGTTACAGAAGAAAGAAATTAGGGTTTGCTTTGCAGAACCAGTGAAGGGTTTGGAGATGATTTTGATTGATTCAGGAGGAGAAATTGGTTGATGGGGGTTTGATTTGAGAAAGTGAGATGGAATTGAAGATGGGTTTTACTCGAATTGAGTCTTAACCGCAGTATCTGCTAGGGATTGAGATGGTTCTTCTTTTGGTGATCAAGAAGAGATGATAAACACAGAAAGAGGGTCTGTATGATAGAATATGGTGGTTCTGTAGGTCTTGGATGCAGTTATGGTTCAAGCAGCTACATATGAGGCAATTGCAGAATGAGTCAGTGTTGGTGATTGTTCTGGTGGCAATGGAAATGGAATGTTGGATTCAACTGGTTGCAGCAAAGCAAATGAGTTTGGTAAGGGTTTTGGGTAAATTTCTTGATGATAAAGAAGAAGGCATTGATCCGTCGGGTCGTTATTCTTATGGATTTGATGATAAGATTCGAAGAATCAGTGGTGCTGAGAAGTTCTTGAGCTGAGAAGAACTGAGATGCCTATGCTGGTGATGATTATTACTGAGATCTGGATAGAATCTGTAGCCGGTTCCGAGAAGGTTCAATTGCAGTTGAATGGGTTGAAGCAGCAGCTGACATTGGTGGTCATGAGTTGAGTCATGGGTATTTGATGTTTAGATGAATGTTAGGACTTGGTGGTTGGATTTGTGTTAAATATGTGTTGCTGCCAGAGATGGTTCTGTGAGCTGGTGTTGAGCTGAAATTATAAGAGTTACAACTGAAGTTGTCGTGGGAAGAGAAGCTGATGCTGTATGTTTACAGTGGAGTCATGAGAATGCAAGGGACTGAGATGCAGATGTATTATGATGCTAGAATTGAAAGCACTGTTGGTCAAGAAGATGCACTGAAGCTGATGGCAGGGTTTGCGAGAGGGAGCTACAACACTGAGATGCTGTTATAGAGCTGCAGGTTGTTTAAGATGGTTTCAAGGCTGTTCAGAATATGTCACTGGTGCTGTTGCAGGGACCTATGGACTAAAACCGAAGCTATAGTTGGGAAAGAATGTGAACTTTTGTGCCGGTGGAACAAGAAGAACGGATTGGAGTCGAAAGTGAAGTTACAAAATGGTTAAAACTGATGTGCAGCTACAGATGTTGCTGCTAAGATCGAATCAATGGGAGATGGAAGGTGGAGTGTTACTCCAGTGGTGCAATTGAGCAGCTGACGAATGAATTGTAGCTATTGTTATGAATGGAGAAGATGCAGGTGAAGTTACAGAAGTTTGTCGGATTGATGCTGGCAGAGATGATGGAAGAATGGGTATTGCAGGTGATGGATGTTGGAGCTTTGTATGAGAGGGTGTTATCTGAGGCTGGTACGGGATTGTGGACTTTCAGGTGATGCTTAAATTTGGTAATAGTCTGGTACTGTGCGAGGTTGTTCAGTTTCAAATGGAGAAGGCTGCTGCAGGATCGGTTTGCAGACAAGGAGATTATCGAGCTGTGAAGGGATTATGAAGCTGTGTGTATAGTAAATTGGAGATATTGCTGTCGAAGATATCTGAGTATGGCAGTCTACAGGGAATGGCCTTGGTGTTGTTCTATTATTGCGGCTGAACTGAAGCTGGAGATGCTGGTGAGTTGCAGATGTTGCCATGGAGAAGAATATGAAGACTGATTCCAGATGGTGGTTGAGATGCAAGTTGAAATGGCAGTGTAAGCTGCAGATGAATGGATAGTATATGGAAGAAGGTAACAATGATATTTTGGTGGAGTTTCTTGAACTGAAGGCAGAGCCATCATGGCTGGACTGAGGTTGTGGTGTGCAAACATTGTGCAACACAGCTCTGGCAATGACTCACCCAATGATGTCATTGAGTTGATTCACTGACTCGATCTGACTTTCCGAGTTGACACAGTTGACCCGATTGAATCATTTGATCGGTGACCGGGTGGACTTCGCCGGTCACCTGAGCTCTCTTACGGTCACTTCTCTGGCCAATTTCCGGCCATAATACCAGTTTTCCGGCAACTACTTTTGGGACATATTTTCACTTGGGTTTTTTTCTCACATATGGGCTTGGTGGACCACTTGGACTTTGAGATTTGAAGACCTAGTTTTGGAAAGTGGAAAGGCTACAAAAAGGAAAAGTTGCTTCTTTTGGATTATCACGTATTATTTTTCTACTGGGATCTTTGGAGGAGAGCGGCGATTCCACTAGGGTTTGCTTCCATTTTTATGTTTCATCTTCTTCATGTTATTATTGAATATGATGAAATCAAAAGCTATGAGTATCTAAACAAATATTATTGGTTACGGGATAAAGTGGATTTCACAACATGATATATGATTCAATGAATTAGTTTTGTCTCAATAATTTATTGTTTATATTTCACAATTAATAATGTTATATGATTTGATTGTTTGTTTGGTTGAGTCCGGAATCAATCCGATTTGCATTCATTTCTAGAGATATATTAGGGTTTTCAATACGAAAAAGTTGTTTATCCCTGATTCTAAGTATCATAATTGTGGGTAGTGGTTGTAGTGATATATCCTACTAGTCACAATTGAATCATAACTTTTGTTAAAACGGATTAGTGCTTTTACACGTTCGTTTGCATTGATTAGTCTTATTCCATAGAACTTATTGCTTTTAGGGAGTTAAACTTGATTGTGCTTTTACACTTTAGGTTGCTTTCTAGGAAGAATTCACAGATACATCTTTTAATGTGGTTGTGATGAAATCAGGGAATTAGCGGGATATTCTTGCGATCAATGTATCCTAGGACTTTTAGTAAATGAGAGATTAAAATACCAATTCTAGTCATTGATGAAAATACATGTTTGTGAATGATACTATCCTGTGACCAATATCTTCTTCTTATTGATTATTTTCATATTTTATTGCTTTCAATTTATTTTTATTGCTTAGATAAAACAAAAATCCCCCCTTGGTTACTAAGAAACTGAAATTCTATAACAACAAAAGCCTCTCTGTGGGAACGAACTCTTTCTTATCACGTACTTTATTTATATTTAGTAGAGTGAGAAAGTGAAATTATTTTTGACGCATACGACAACGATCAACAAGGTCCCGGGGTTTTTCTGCATTTGCGGTTTCCTCGTTAACAAAATCTTGCTATGTCATTTACTTTTATTTTTTGCATTATAATTGTTTTATTATAATTAAAGTAAATCACACAAACGTTAAGTCCGAACCTTTGTATCAAGTAAACATACTTCGTTGTTGTATTGTCTCGATGTTGTATCCATAGACGATCACACGAAGTGTGAACCGATTAGTTGTATTGTCTCGACTCAGTCCATAGACAATCACTTTTGAATAAAGGACTTATAGGTAGGAAAAGTTTTAGCTTGAGGTATATTTGGGTACCCTCGCCTTTTCATCTTCCTTATCTAGAAGCTCTCTTGTATGGAAATTAAATATATTTGATCGTGAGTTTTTGTCTAATAAAAAGAACACATGCAAAACATTTTAAGCCAATTCAAGTTCATTGACTACAAGTCCTGAAAACTCTAATCATGTATATGAAGAAAATTATGCTTTAAATTATCATTTATCTCTTATTACTCAACATAAAATGAAAATTATGCTTTAATTGAGACAACGAAAGAGAAATCGTCGTGTATCTGTCAAGGATCAAACTCTTACCACCAAAATGAAAAATACTTGGGATTATGATGAAAATATTCCTTAATGCTATAAATGTCAAGGCTTTTGTTATATTTCTACAGAATTTCCTACTAAGGATACTCGATGGAAAAGAAAGGCATACACTACAACTCTTGACGATTCTACTGACGAGAACGATCAAGACTATAAGTCAGAATATGTTGCAACCATTGCAGAAGTTGACAATCCTGATCCGTGATCAACATTACGTACACAAGATGAGTTTGTTTCCCTGATTATTTCATATAAAATACTTTGTCAAGATAAGTAGATTCAGTTCCTGGATTCTGAGATCAAAAGATTAATAACTTTGGCCGACAAAATAAGCTTAGTCTATCTTAGTGACAAGGAGGAGCTGAACAAAAGGCTTGTGAAATCCGAACTTTCTCTTGATTCTAAAAATAAATGTGTATAAACTTATCAATCATGTTGATAGTTGTCATGATGAAATCAGGAAACTAAAAGCAAAAAAACTCTAAATTGAGGAATGCTCGTGAAAATGCTTCTAGATCAACCCAAGTTGTCTCTAAACAATCTAAGAAAAGATTGGATAACTCTGTCAAACCAAAGGGGTGTCAGAATGTCTACATTATGCTGCCATAGTAAACAAGAAGGTATTTATGAGTGAAAACTATTTCTGCCGGTTTTGGTAATTTCGGGTGTGTGGATGAGAAATGAGTCTAAACCTTAAACAAATGCACTGCACGGGAGTGCTTGTAGATTCGAGATGTAGTAGCGGGAAATCCCACACTACACCCCTTACTCGATTTTGCTTAATTAATCCATTGAAAGATATAAGATCCAGAGTATTTATTGATTGAATTCATGAAATGTTTATATAGGAAAATAGAATTACACTTAGAAATTAAAGCATGCTTAAACTTTCTCTCTCCTAATGACTTGCCCAACAATTCCAAAGAGATCTCTCCTCTTACAGACTCATTTAGCCCTTTATATAGGGTAATACATAGTGGATGACAGCTAAGCTCCCCTTTATTTTCGGGAATGTCTCGCGAAGTGTCGCAGATGCACAAACATTCACTCTCGCGACACTTCTTAACCCTCGCTGTGTCTCACGTCTTCTTTATGTTTTGCCTGTCGTTATTCATTGCGTCGTTTATTTTAGCTCCCTGCGACTCCCTCGCGACGCCGTCGTTCATTAATCCCGCGAGCCTTGTACGTTGCGATATTATGATCCTACATCTTGCCTCTTTATCCTTGAATATTGCTTGAAGAGCGATTTGAAGGAAAAATTCATTGTTGTCATATTCCTTGGTTTCAATTGGTGAAGGAACGAGCAAAAGAATACTTTCCTTGAAAAGTACGTACTTGCCTCTATTCTTTTGCAAAGTTCCGAAGCTTCTTTGAGATATATACGAAGTATCGTCTCCTATCTCTCCTCATATTTCTCCTGCGAGGGGAAGAGTATCATGAGATTTTTATAATATTGTTTCCGCGACTGCTTATCTTTATCTGTTTCAGTTTTTGTACTTTTACACGGATTTTGATTATTAATGTCTTTTCTTGACACGTCTCTTTCAACCGCTTATTCTTGACCATTCATGTCTCTTCGCATTAAATGACCTCGTTTTTCTCGAGGATCTTTTTCCTATATATAGTTTTCTTTTCCCTCCTTTTCATCCTTTAGTTTCTCTCTCGCAACTTTTCTTTGACTCTCTCCTTCCGCAATTTGCGCTCCCGCTATCGCAAATCTTTTCTTCGTCCTTTCTAGCGCGATCCTAACTTTTAACATCCCATCCATTCCCATACCGATAATGGCTTCCATTAGTCGTGCATACAAAGCTTCTTTTGATGAAGTTCAACGAAGTTGCTCGAAAAGGGTTTTACTCTATCAACCATTCCCGATCAAGAACCTTCATCTATCCTTTCGCAAAGTCGTTTTCTCGATCATCAATGTGATGATCAAAAGATTATAGTCTCGCTAGGTCAGCTTCTCGCGGGACTTCCCATTCCCTTGTACAATCTCGAGATGCCTTTATTTTATGAAATCTTGGCCCATGAAAAATTCTCTCGGCCGTTTATCAATTGAGTGGCGATTGCATTCGCCTAATGCTTGAGTTCGCGAATCGTGGTGCTGGCAAAGGATCTTTATACCCTACTACCACTAGGCACCCCGATTTCTTGCAGACTTGGAAATAGCCTGAGAAGTACACCTGTAGAGAGCTTTTTTGAAAACTATTCAAAGTGATAAAGATGATTAATGCGAAATCTCGCTTGGGCATTCGCCGAAAAAGAAGGATAATGTCCCTGAGGATAAATTGCTCATGCAGGATATTGATTGGCACCCGGGCAATAATACTACTCCTCGCCACTCCAAAGATGAGAAATGGTGGGTTGTACCCTTGATTTTAAATGGTCCTTATATCGCGGGCCCGCACGTTCTTCCTGCGAATCTCGCAAGGTATCATCCTTGGGAATTCAAATGGCCTGATAAGGCAAATGAGGTATGTTTCCCATTTTAAATCTTGCCTTTGCAACTTTCTTTTTACATATGTTGAGTTTGTATAATTTCTCAGATCGCCAAATTGAGAAGAAAGTACAAGGATAATCCGTTGGAGAGTACTCTGACCATACTTCGATCGCTTACGAGTGAAGTAAGAAACATTTCCTTTGTTATTTGAAACAATATTGTTGCCTCTGTTTCTTATCTTTAACCGTATGCGAAGGTTTCACCAAGAAGTCGTAGCCGCGAAGATTAAAAGTAAGGGTAAAACTGCTGTTCGCAAGGGTAAATCTTCCGCTCCATTAACTAAGAAGCGAAAGGTCCAATCTTCTTCTCGCCTTAGCTCAAGCTCCGAATCTTCTCGACGAAGATAACCATGACTCGAATCCTTCTCTCGCCAAGAAGATTCCGTCGACCAGCTTCTTCTATGGATCGGTTATCTAGCATCTTCTCGCATTGTTTCCAAGGAATGGGAGATGCTCCCCTAGCTTCTCTTTGCGGGCTCTCTCGCAAACGTGTGTAATGCTACTTTATTAGAGGGCAATAATTCTTTCAATGGAACCTCTAGAACTGTGTCTCCTGACTTCTTGAATGCACTTGGATCTTTGGTACGTATGCAATCGTATTTCCCTGTTAATTTTAAATTCTTAAATATATATATATATATTAATGATTTTTCTATCTTCTTTTATAGGTTGGAAGAACTTCTTTTGTAGTTGCCTCAGATCTCGAGAGAAGACGCAACAATCTTGAAAAGAAGAATTTGCAATTGAGCAAGAAGATTCAAGAATTAGAGACTGAAGCTGCGTCATCTCGCGATAAAGACGAGAGAATTCAAAAGTTAAATACCGAACTTGACTCCCAAAGGGATAGGGTGTCCACTCTTCAGAACGCTAATCAACAGCTTTATGGTATAAGATTTTACTTCCTTTTATCATTTCTATTTTATCGGTTGCATATTGCTGCCTAACTTATTACCTTCGCAGATGTATATAATCTCTCCGATGAGGCTATTCTTCTCCATACATTTCCTGAACCTATGGATAATGATCTTCTTCTCGCTCACCTCAATCAATCTCTAAGTAGTTCCTCCAATAAAACTAACCTCCTTTCATTAAAGGATCTTCAATCCAAATATCATCTCTTGGAGATCGAACACAGATCTAGTTTAAATTTAACTAATCGCTTTAAACGAATGTACCTTGATTCCGAGAAGAAAATCAAGACTTTAAGGAAGAAAATTAGTGATCTCATAGATGAGAACGATCGTATTACTAACAGAGGTGCACAGGCATTAGCAGAATTCCACAAATCTCTTCTTGGCGTGCAAGTTGAACGAGATGAACTCCTTCATCAGAATACCATACTTAAGCAGCGAGAAGAGCAAGTTCGTTCTCTTCTCGTTATTAATAGTGATGATGAATTCGCCTGGGCTGCGAAGGTTTTAGATAATGCCAGGAATAACCTAGGTGTTGATGTTAGTCTTCATGCCGAGCATACTTCCTTGATTAAAGATATGATATCTGATAGAGAAGGTTACTTATTATACCTTATTGCTTCTTACTTCTGTAGTATTGCTTGTAAATTGTTAACTTGTTGTTTCTTATTTGTAGAATCCGAGAAGAGGCTTCAGGTTAGAATTAGAGAGCTTGAATCTGAAAAAGAACAACTCGCCAGGAATTTTCCAGCGAGAATTGAAGAACTCGAAACCGAAAAGAACAAACTCGCAAAGAATCTCTCCCTTCGCGAGAATAGATATTCCAAGTTGAAGAAACAATTTCTAACGACAGTGGAGAACTTTAATAATGATGTTGTTCGTTTTCGCAATGGAGGCATGGAGTATGTTTGTAAGGACCACAATATCCCTCTGCATTCATATCCCTGTCTCCTTGAAAAGGTTCCCGAGAATCTCGCTGTCTCGGACGTTTTCGATAGCGAGGCCGGCGAAGAAGAAAATTTCGCGATGAGAATAATCAGACTGAAGAATCGAGATGAAGAAGAAGAATCACCAAAGAGATAACTCTTTTTGTTTTCTTTCTCGCTTGTAATATCTCGTACATTTTCGTATCCTTATTATAGTGTATTTCTTGGATTTTTCCCCCCTGAATTCAATCTTCACTCCCCCTTTTTTGGTAGTTCTTCCTTGTAATATAATTGGCTAACATTATTGATGTATAACTCTTTCATCAGAAGATGAATAACAATATTCCATCTTTTCCATTCCCATACTTGCCTCGTTATTTATCTTCGATGGAAGATTTTAGTTGTCATCATGTATATGGTTGAATAATAATTTTATTGTTATTGAAATGTATTGTTGCGACGAGGTCGCAGGTATCTTCATAAATCAAGAATTTTACTTGCCTTGCCTTATCTTCATAAATGTATTTTATCTCTTCTCATTGCGACAAGGTCGCAAGCCGCCCTTACATTTTCAAGTAAGGGCCCATTGACCCTGCCTTGTCATTTTTGTGTGGTCTTCCGAGTTAGACCTCCCTAATTAGAGGTCTTCCCCTGCCACCTTTTATTGCGACAAAATCGCAGGACGTCTTTACACTTGCATGTAAAGACCCATTGATCTTGCCTTATCATTTTCCAAGTATTTTTGCCTCTGCAGGATGTTTTAGTTGCGACAATATGACAGGCCTATATATCCTTGCGAACACATAGCCCCATGACATTGCCGTCGTGCGACGAAATCGCAGGACGTCCGTACACTTTCGTGTAAAGACCCATTGATCTCGCCTTACCCTCGCGTTAGTATTATTGCCTCGCAGGATCATTGCACAAATATGACGAGCCTAAATTCTCTTGCGAAAACATAGCCTTATGACATTTGCGTCTGTTTTGACACCCCTAATGGAGAGCGTCGCCCTTATCATCTCCCGGTTGCCCCTTCAAGGAGGCGAAACATCGGCCATACAAGACTAGCTCCTCCCATCCGGTCTTAACAACAACCAGTTGTTTTCGCAGCCTCTTATCCCTTATACCTATATGGTTTATGGTTACGAGATTGCACCCTAAGTGGAGTTTTCTTCGGGCGAGTGCAACATATGCCAAGACTTGCCAAGAATGGCCAGGGTAGGTTCATCCATCCCGGGCACTCTGGCTCAACCGTGTACCTCGGCGCCTTGAGCACACACTGACTCCTAAGAAGAGACCCTCGTCGCCCAACCAGGGTATAACCTTATATATATAGTTGGGAATCCAAGGTACCTCTTCCGGATAGGCTTTCATGGGCCCCAAATTTTCATGACTCAGGCTTCAGGAGCGGTGTAACCTTTCCCCTGAGCCATGTCGAGAGATACCCCCTTATATGACGCACTTTAGGTCTTACATTTGCCTCTTACGAAATGTTATTCGCGAACTAGGGTGTACGCCATAAAGGTTCGTCCCATTCATTTACTCATTCATCTTTGTTAAATCATTCAATCATTCAATCATTCATGTTTCATTATTTGTTAATATTTGTTTGCGAAGTATTCGCAAAATTCCATTTCATTTGTTGTGTCTTTATCTCTTTCTTAATCGAATTCTCATTTACCCTTGACTGCAAGATTCTCGCACATCATTACTTCAATTGCTACTTTTCCTCCTGCTTTTGTTGACTATTCACTTCTTATGCCTTTTGTTCCTCATATCCTTCGCTCCTTTATTATCATAACATTCGCCTGTTTCTAGGCATTCACCTCGCGAGGTATGTTCGGTCCTTACTTCTATAACATCTACCATCAGTTTTTCCTTTCTCTGCTCATCTCTCACATGCTGCTTCCAACCCTTTCTTTTGGCATTTCTTTCTTCGCAGCTTTCTACATCGACCTCATGACATTCTTTGTGACTCCTTCCAATCTCCCCCGTATAATACCAATGCCATTTGGATGTGGAAATTTTATACATTGATGATATGTTGATGCGACTCCCAAGATTTCATGAAGCCATGGCCTCCCAATCAGCGCATTGTATGGAGATTCCACGTCAACCACACGAGAATAAAATACCGCTTGATAATCCTTGTAGAGGTATTCTCATGCGAACCTCTCCCTTTGGTTTGTTTGCAGTGCCATTAAAGCCATATATCTTGTATGTAGAGGGGATCAAATCCTCATCTTTTCCTCCCATCGTCTTGTAAGTATGGTAGAAGAGAATATTCACCGGAAGTTCGGTGTCGATTAAGATTCGGTTGATCGCCCAGCAAGCTTCGCCTCATCATCTTCTCCATCAACTGGTTTCGGGTTAATCTCTAGTTTCACAACCAACGGGCTATCATGTGTTTCTCTTCCTTTTGGCACTTCATCTGCAGAGAAAGAAATGGTCTTCACCGCCACTTTTCTAATCAAGGTCGTTCTCGCCTGTGCTCATTATTTCTTTATCATTAGCATCTCTCGCAAAGACTCTACGAGCACGTTGTCATGAAAATCTTCGATTGTGCGATAAGAGTGGACGATAGAGTTGCAATTCAAATTTTTAGCTTTTGTTCCGACCTCTATCACAAATGTTTCCTTTCCCTTTCGCTGACACTGTTCTGTGCATTTCTGGTGGTGGTGGTAATGTCTGGCCTTTTTCTTCTCCCTTTAGGAAGTGATTCAGCTTCCCTTGATCAATCATCCTGAGAATAATTCTCTTTACGTTTCTGCAGTCGTTTGTTTGATGTCCATGGAAGCGGTGGTAAGAACAAAACTCATGACTTCGTCTCCTGGTGGTGGTTCCATCCCAAGCGTTCCAAGGTGCTTGGTACATCTTCCATCACAAGTATAGCCTCCCGGATCTTTCCACACTAGCATTCAGCGGAGGCATCTTAATTGGTTCCCATGCTATTCTGCGACTTCTCTGCCCTCCATGGTTATATTGCCTTCGTCCACCGTAAGTTTCTTGCACATGATCTAGCCTTTGAATCTTATTATTGTTGTTACGGTTATAATAGTTCCTTTCTTGTTCAAACTCCTCCTGGTCATGGCTTCCCATAGCTACTATCTTCCGCTGTCCCTCATCAGCCTTCCCTGCTTGCTGTCCTTGCGAAGTGCTCGCCACTGTATTTATGAATTGAGGTAACAAGCTTGCGTTCGCAGCATTCGAGTTTGTGTTCGCGACCGGATAAGAATTCATTTCATTCTCGTCTTTCTTCTAAGGCGATATATTCTTCCCGTAACTCTCGCAGTTTCGCCATCGTGATTGTATTTTTGACTCTAAAAATTTGAATGTATAACAAGTTAGTCGCGAAGAGAGCATTCACAAATGAGAGGATGAGATATCTTTCCTCAACCCGTCCTGCCATTTCGCTACACATGGTTCTCCATCTTATTGTCAACTGCCTTAAGCTCTCGCCAACCCTTTGTTTCAACCCGAATACATCTTCAATACACTGGGTCGTGAAGAGTTGTTACTTATGTATGCTCCTGGGAATGTGGCTTGCAAATGATTGAATGATGTGATTGTGTTCCTTGGTAGACCCTCAAACCATTTTAGTGCTTCTCCAATTAGGCTTGATGCGAAATATTTGCACAAAGTATAGCATCATGATTCTCCCACTGCAAAGATACACCTCATATAGGCCTTGATATGTTGTACCGCGGCAGTTGTTCCATCGAAGATGTTTGTTAATGCGGGGAAGATTGCACTTAGGAGGTATTCCTCCCATCTCGTACTTCTAGCGTGAAGGGATTCTTCGCAGCTTCTGCGATGGCTTCATCCAATTGTTTCCTTCCTCCTTCCCTTCTATTGTTCAAAGCAATCCTCTCATTTCAGCCCGATTCTCTTAAGATTTGTTCATTTGCCTCAGAATTTGATTCTACTTGGTCTTTTTAGCTCGCTTCTCTCCTTCTTCGCTCGTGCCTGTTTTGACCTTCTTGCTCGTTATTTTCTTCTCTCCTTTCCCTGCGACGCTCTTCTTCGTTTCTTTTCACACCCGCACGCCATTATATCGGTTGTTCTCTCCTCTTGGCTGTCTCTCAGCTCTCACCTGCACCCTCTCATATTCTTCATTAATATTTCTATTGGTACGATTTTGTTCCCTTCTTCTTTCGCGGTTGTCATGGTTATTCTGCCGGATTGCCTCTTCCATTTCTTGATTTTCCATTTCTGCTCTTATCCTTTCTCTCTCGCGAGCTAGCCGCGCTTGTTCAATGTAGTGTCTCTCAATGTCTTCCTCGATCTCTCGGTTTCTTCTCAATTATTCTCTCCCGTGTAAGATTATTCTCCCTTCAGCAGCTGGGTCATTTGGTTCTTGTAGTTGCATGTTTCCTTGATTTTCCCTATTCCGCTCATTTTGACGATTTTCGGGCTGAGGAATATAACGATCTTCCATTTCCCCTCTTCTCTCGCCACGCTCTGTGCTTGGATTTTGTGTTTCTTGTTGGTTTTCTTCTTCGGTACTTTCTGTTGGTAAAACTCTCCTTCTTTCTTCCCTAGTCGACCTTGAACTTGATCTCGCACTACTTCTTGATCTCCTATTTTGCAATCTCATATTTTCCATCCTCAATTCATGATTCTGTCTTGTCAAGTTTGCTCGTTCCTCTGCCTCTAGCCGTCTCTCTTCGTGTATTGTTTGTCTCAATCTTTCTAATGCTGCAATTTCTTCGTTTTCTCCATTCATTCCTTGCTCTCCTTGTCCATTGTTCACCAAATTTCTTGCTCCTCTTCTCTCTCGTCTTCGTAATCGGACCTCCAAGTATGTACACTTACTCTATCATAATCCACAGCCGCGTTTGCTACCGGGGAGATCGGTGGTTGGTTTTGATCTTCTCCATCGTTTCTCATATTCATCCTTGACGATTCTCCTGTTTCATTCCTCCTTTCTCCAGCAAGTCTCCCACTTCTTCTTACAATCGTTGGTTGCCCTTGTACATTTCTTCTTCTAGCCATTTTTCTTTTCCAATGAATTCTTGAGTATCTTCTCCAAATCTTTTCTCGTTAATCCAAATTCCTTCCAATTTCTACGTCAATCACTGCTCAGTCCCTGTTTCTAGCGCATATGTAGTAGCGGGAAATCCCACACTACACCCCTTACTCGATTTTGCTTAATTAATCCATTGAAAGATATAAGATCCAGAGTATTTATTGATTGAATTCATGAAATGTTTATATAGGAAAATAGAATTACACTTAGAAATTAAAGCATGCTTAAACTTTCTCTCTCCTAATGACTTGCCCAACAATTCCAAAGAGATCTCTCCTCTTACAGACTCATTTAGCCCTTTATATAGGGTAATACATAGTGGATGACAACTAAGCTCCCTTTATTTTCGGGAATGTCTCGCGAAAGTGTCGCAGATGCACAAACATTCACTCTCGCGACACTTCTTAACCTCGCCCGGGTCTCACGTCTTCTTTATGTTTTGCCTGTCGTTATTCATTGCGTCGTTTATTTTAGCTCCCTGCGACTCCCTCGCGACGCCGTCGTTCATTAATCCCGCGAGCTTTGTACGTTGCGATATTATGATCCTACACGAGAAATCAATCTGTGCAAATCCGGCCTAAACCAAGAAATGGCCGTTCCAGACTTGTTTCGGTCACAAAGTGAAGGAGATGGGGTTGATCTTAGGGAGGGAAGCGAAGAAGGTGTTGAGATTATGAAGGTGTTGGCTATGTATGACTTGTATCGAAAGCTCGAACTGGCTTGCAGGATGTAAGCTATCAGTTCCGGTGTTTGAATACGATGGTATCAACACTTGCCTCTGTTGTCTTGACTTGTTCCTCCTTTTGGAAATAGGGAGGAGAACCTATTTATACAAGTCATTTGAGCCTTATTCACGTCTCTCGTGGGAAGTGGAGTGATGGAGTAGTGGAGTTGTGTGTTAGTGTTACACGACCAGTCTTGCCCACTTCTCCTGTTATCTCTAACCGTCCATGACTTCCGACACGTTCTTGTGATGGCGCGCGCACGCCGCACGCCGTAAACCGCCGACCAATACCCAAGTATGTATCCCCGAGTTTGTGACATGATTGATGTCTCAAGTGTGTGGATCGTGGGACCCACAGAAAGTAGCATGTAATGCTAGATTAAATAACTAAGTTATTTAGGAAGTCGATACTTCTGAAGTATCGTGTGTATTCTATGCAGGTACTGCATCATGGTGTGGTAGAGTGACGGGTGGTGATCACCATGACGCCTCAATGACCAATTAACTCCTGACCAAGGTTGTATAACCAAGCCGGTGAAGTTGGACGAACGAGATGATCTTTGAGACACTCATCTGCGACCGTTGATGGAATTAGGGTTTTTGAAGAGGTGCGCAAGCATCACTCTTCAGCTTGGTCGAATCCAAGCTTGGGATACAATTCTGGCAGGGCAGATCATGCATGTGTGTAGACGACATGACGGTGTAGGCGCCCATACCTCATTGTCTCGTGAAAGTGTGATCTGGGCCACTCAATTTGTCCGGCGAAGTTGAGTGGTCGAGATCAATTTGCAACAGAAATCTGGTGCCGCAAAAGCCGTGCATCATGCCAACTTCGGGCGCGCGTTTCAAGACAACCAAGCTTGGTCGGTCTTGGCCTATTAGTCTGGTATACAGACGGCGAGCTGGTGTGCACGTCCATACCTTAATATCCCATAGAAACATGATCTAAGCCACTCAATTTGTCCGGCAAAGTTTAATGGTCGAGATTAGTTTGCAATCGGGAGGTGTGACCATGCCTAGTTCGGGCGTGCGAATCGAGGAAAACAGGCATGATATGCCTTGGCCGATCGGGTATGGAGATAGATGGGCCCACGGTGGTCATGTTGATACGCACCGGACCTGCTTAGTCTAATCTGGACCCTTCATTCGTGCATGAGAAAATGGACGCTCGTGATTGTTCAAACCCTAATTAGGGTTTCATCGGCCGTGCGTCATGCCTTGTTTGGGCGCACGAACTGGAACGTCCAACTATAGTTGGTCCTAACCGATCGGTCATGTATGTAGGCGGGCTTACAGTGAGCGTGTTGACATGCTCTGGGCCCTTTGAATCTACATCTACACCCTCCATCTATGCCTGCGAAGATGGATGGTTGAGACTGTTTTGCGACACATGTAATGTGCCGCAAACCCTAATTTAGGGTTTTTCGTCCATACTTCCTTGGTTTGGACGGTTTGGCAAGCTATGCCACCCTTTTGGGGAGACCGACCATGCGGGGCTCGCGTTGGGTCGGTAGTGAATATTCCAATACCTGCTTGGGGTCATGGATTCAATCTAAGCCATCCAATCATGTTGGTGAAGTTGGAGGGTCGTGATCGTCTCTGAGACTGATATGGACAGTCCAGGTTCAAATATGCTCAATCGGTATAGTATAACACACCGAGAGATGTATGCTCAATCGGGCTAGTATAACACACCGAGAGTTGTATGCTCAATCGGGCTAGTATAACACACCGAGAGTTGTAGCCTGTCTGCACGGTATTTCGTACATGCTTCATTATTAATGCTTGGAGGTTCGTGTTGCTCGCTGAGAACAACACTCGGTCGTCATGCCGCACCGTGTAATGAGTACGGGAAATACAAGGCTGGTTATGCATTAATTAATAATGTTGTAAATTCATTGTGGTATATGGGATTGTTGCCACATGCTCCAACCTGGATGAATTTCGTGTATTTAATTCACAGAATACTGGGATTGTTGCCACATGCTTCATTCTAGGTGAATTAGTAAAGTGAAGAAGTATTCATCACTTATTAATGGCTTTATCTTTTGCAAGATGTTAGCGCATATTTTGGCTTTTACAATTTTAGCCTTAAATAAAAATCCACCATCAACATTAAGTCCCCTGCCTAGCGCATAATGGTTACACTATTGTGGGGTAGGCATTATATGGTGACATATACAGATAAAACTTATGAGACAAAGTTAGATGTTACCAGGAGAGACGAGTCGTCCTGTCCTTGGAGCATGTCACGTTCAAGAGGCGTTCAGGCGAGCGTTCCCCTAGCATGATGTCGGTCCTACATGCTTCGATCGACCTTGATATGCCTGCTTCGGTCGAGAGCCTTCTTCGTGATTGTTCCGCTTGAGCGTGGGGCTGATGTGCCTGCTCAACGGACTATTGCGCCTGCTTCGCTCGATCGTGGGACTCATCATGCGCCTGCTTGATCGAACGTGGGCTTGTTATGCCTGCCTTGCTCGAACGTGGGATCCACCGCGTGCCTTCTTTGCTCGGGGCCGGCTGTGCCTGCTTCGACCAATTTGGGGTTGGATGTGCCTGATCAAGTGGGAGCTGCCGCGTGCCTGCTTTGCTTGGGGACGGCTGTGCCTGCTTCGACCAATTACCAAACCTGTTGCCTCACCCCAACACCAGACTTGCCCCTTGACCAACACCGGACTTGAAACTTGATCAATACCGGACTTGTGACTTGAGCAATACCGTACTTGTCACTTGAGAAATACCGGACTTGTAACTTGAGCAATACCGTACTTGTCACTTGAGCAATACCGGACTTGTAACTTGAGCAATACCGGACTTGTCACTTGATCAATACCAGACTTGAAACTTTAGCAATACCGTACTTGTCACTTGAGCAATACCGGACTTGTAACTTGAGCAATACCGGACTTTTCACTTGAGCAATACCGGACTTGTCACTTGATCAATACCAGACTTGAAACTTGAGCAATACCGTACTTGCCACTTGAGCAATACCGGACTTGTAACTTGAGCAATACCGGACTTGTCACTTGAGCAATACCGGACTTGTCACTTGATCAATACCAGACTTGAAACTTGAGCAATACCAGACTTGAAACTTAATCAATACCGGTGTTTGGACCCAATCCCGGCCTTGTGTATTCCTACATGAATGTGTGTCCTGTCGTGTGTGACTACACGTATCGCGCATTTTTATACAAGATGGGTCCACGACGAGCTGGTGTACACGTGTATCTGGAGAAACACTGACCTCATTTGCTGGCCCAATACCAGCCTTGTGACCTGAGCAGTACCAGCCTTGTGACCTGAGCAGTACCGGCCTTGTGACTTGATCAACATCGGCCTTGCTTTCTTTGCCCGTACAGTTTATGTGCTTTCTCGAGTGTCATCCTTGCTACTTCGACCAACACCGGTCTTGCCTTGACGAACACCGGTCTTGCTAACCAACATCGGTCTTCCCTTTGCTCGAACGTGGGATCTAGGCGTGCTTGCTTTGCCCAAACTGAACCTTGTATGTTCGAACGTGGTGTGGGTCCCGCTGAGAGCGTTGAAGCATCTTCTGGAGCAAGTAGGTCACGGAGAGCGTTGAAGCAACTTCTAGTGGGTGGAGCGTTGAAGAAGTTCTTGAATGACGGTAAAGGAATTTCATGTCGAACCTCGGTCCCCAAACGTGGTCTACGTGGCTCTATCTTGTATGCCCGATGGGTCTTTTGTACGTAATGTTCGTTGATATGGTGAAGCTCTGGAGTTGTAGTTGGCGATTTTGGACGCGCATGATGTTGTATCTCGGTGGCTTTCCTCTTGCTGCTTCAGCAAAACTGCTATGGAAGGCTTAAGGTTGTATTGCATGTTGGTGGGATGTATGCTTCCACGAACATCATGAGTCTCTTCATTACTGGAAGGCCTGGTTCTTTCCAGCAGGGTAGATGATGTCATAGATGAGCGTTCAACAGCTTCACGAAGTCCAGAGGATGACCAAAAGTGCAGATTCTCCAACATAACACGGTAGACATGCACCATCCTCTGATAGAATGATTCGCCCGGATTCTTTCTCGACATGACACAAGGACATCGTTATCTTCTTGAGGCTGCTCCCTTGAGGTGTCGGCTTCAGTGGATCTGAAGATGTCCCATGCTCGCTCTTGTCTGGGCTGACATAATAGGCTAACCCTTTGCCATGATTCAGAGATGACAATATTTGTTGAATCTTCTGAAACGCTTCCTGTTGTAGTGTGATCCAGACGAAACTTGATCCTTTCTTCAGCAGGGGGTGAATGAAGCAAAAGTTCACCTTGCCCATGAAGTTTTGGAGCTCCTTCCCAGTTCACGGCAGCGACATTGTGAGGATAGCTTGAGTCTTGGATTTGACTACTATATCATCCACGTAGTCTTCGACTTGCTTATCATCATGTCGTGGAAGATTGCCGTCATAGCACGTTGATACGTTGTGCCGGCGTTCTTTAAACCGAATGGCATAACAATATAGTAAAAATTGCAAAGAGGGGTTCGAAAGGCTGTCTTACTTGCATCGTGCTCATACATCCTTATCTGATTGTAGCCGCTGTAACCATCCATGAAGGAGAACATGCCGTGTCCGCTGGTGGCGTCTACTAACATGTCGATGTTAGGCAGAGGAAATTCGTCCTTGGGGAAGCACTTGTTCAAGTCTCTGAAATCCACGCAACACCGAATCTGTCCGTTTTTTATCTTTACTAGGACCACATTAGATAACCATGTCGGATTATGAATAGGTCTGATGAAGCCAACAGCTAGCAACTTCTGAATTTCGTTCTTGATTTGTTCTTCCACTTCGTGTCTGAATTGCCTCGGAGATTGCTCGATTGGCTTGGATCCAGGTATGACATGTAGGTGATGGGTGACCAATTTTTCATCTAGACCAGGCATTTCCTCGTATGTCCAGGCAAACACATCTTGGTACTCCTTGAGTAGTTGGACAAGACTCGCACTTTCGTCCACGGACAGAGTCGAACTGATAGAGATAGGCCTGGGAGATTCTTCATTCCCAATGTTAACAGTCTCGAGCTCGTCAGTTGTGGAGTTGGTGCCATCTTGTAGCTGTCGCGGGGCTTCCAATACCTCCTATTGTGTTCCGTCGTTCTTGCAGCATTCAATTGGGTGGAGAGATTGGGTGCCAGTCTCTCCTGCTAATTTCTAACAGCGGCGCCGGTATATTGTCTTCCCCTTCTGATCACGGCTTGCCTCGAAAGTTCGTTCCATTTTGGTGTGAGCATGGGTTGAAGCTTCACCGGATAAAGATGGACGCCTCGTCAGAAAAGGCGTGTCGTGGTGCTTAGCCCCCAGCGATGCAAGTCGGTCTTCTTCATGGATTGAAGCCCACGTGGGTAGTGGGGTGCACAGGACTTTGTTTGACCTTCCCTGCGGAGTTTCTTTTGGCTCGAACAGTTCCACTCCGCATATTGGTGCGTACGGAGACAATGATGCAGGAATACGGATGACTTCATCATTTAGCATGGTCTTCAGGCACTGGTGATACGTTGAAGGGATGACCTTATTGTCATGAAGCCACGGTCTCCCTAGTATCATATGGTAGTCCGTCTCCTTTTCTATGACTTCAAATTTCACTTTTGACTGAACGGGTCCTACTGATAAATTCAGATTGACATACCCGTATGTGCTGGTCTGGTTTCCTTCGAAGTCCTTCATTGTGGTGGGCTGCCGTACAATCTTGCATGGTCTAACCTTGGCTGTCCTGAGAGTCTTGAGAGTAATCACATTCGAAGATGCTCCTGTGTCGACGAGGGCCCTCCTGAATTCTGAACCCTTGATGCGTGCGGTAACATCTAGGGCCCGGTTGTGACCTTCCTCTGCCATCATGTCATCTTCTGTAAATGTAACACTATTTACAGATGTTTCCGATGCAGTTAGGACTTCTGGACGTGAAGGAGTCAGGTGTACGTCCATAGCTATTTTATTAATTGCAGCAAACGTCTCTGCCCGTTGATTCTTCGAGAGGTGCAAGAGTTCACACAAGCTTTCCACTAGAGATGCCGCTTCCTGATCCACTGGTCTCTGGTTCGTAGTAAAGCTGTTGATCTGAGGGGAACTAATCCCCGGTGTAGAGGTCTCCGGAACGCTCATCTCTGATGTCATCTTAATGAGGAGATCAAGTATGTCATTTACTGGTTCTTTGATTAGCTCCATGTTCTTCGTATGAATCTCATGTACCCGTGCTAGTTCACTTAATGTTGGAAATCTCCTGATCATGCTGTCAGATACGCCGTTAGGAGGAGAGGTATCTCCGTTGGAGGAACCATCAGGATTTGAGACTGTCGAGGCGGTCCTAAGACCAACCATCTCAAAATTGATTGAATGGTATTGAAGAAATTGACTTTACAACCGAGAGATTAACCTCCCGCTGTGGTCGCCAATTGTTTATGGGTGAGAACTATTTCTGCCGGTTTTGGTAATTTGGGGTGTGTGGATGAGAAATGAGTCTAAACCTTAAACAAATGCACTGCACGGGAGTGCTTGTAGATTCTAGAAATCAATCTGTGGAAATCCGGCCTAAACCAAGAAATGGCCGTTCCAGACTTGTTTCGGTCACAAAGTGAAGGAGATGGGGTTGATCTTAGGGAGGGAAGCGAAAAAGGTGTTGAGATTGTGAAGGTGTTGGCTATGTATGACTTGTATCAGAAAGCTGAACTGGCTTGCAAGATGTAAGCTATCAGTTCCGGTGTTTGAATACGATGGTATCAACACTTGCCTCTGTTGTCTTGACTTGTTATTGTTCCTCCTTTTGGAAATAGGGAGGAGAACCTATTTATACAAGTCATTTGAGCCTTATTCACGTCTCTCGTGGGAAGTGGAGGAAGTGGAGTGATGGAGTAGTGGAGTTGTGTGTTAGTGTTACACGACCAGTCTTGCCCACTTCTCATGTCATCTCTAACCGTCCATGACTTCCTGACACGTTCTTGTGATGGCGTGTTGCACGCTGTAAACCGCCAGACCAATACCCCAGTATGTATCCCCAGGTTTGTGACATGATTGATGTCTCGAGTGTGTGGATCTTGGGACCCACAGAAAGTAGCATGTAATGCTAGATTAAATAACTAAGTTATTTAGGAAGTCGATACTTGTGAAGTATTGTGTGTATTCTATGCAGGTACTGCATCATGGTGTGGTAGAGTGACGAGTGGTGATCACCATGACGCTTCACTGACCAATTAACTCCTGACCAGGGTTGTATAACCAAGCCGGTGAAGTTGGACGGACGAGATGATCTTTGAGACACTCATATGCGACCGTTGATGGAATTAGGGTTTTTGAAGAGGTGCGTGACCGGTTGTCAGCCGACACAAAAATAAATTACACTTTCTTACTACTCAAAATATAAATATAGCAAGGGCAAGAAAGGATCGTTCCCACAGAGAGGACTAAGGTTGTCAAATTGTTTCGGTTCCCTATAAATAACACCGGGGGGTTTTCTGATTTTTATATACTAAAATAAACTAAAAGCAAATAAAGAAAAGTAAACAAATAAATTCAAAGATGTGAAAGCATTGGTTAAGGATTTCGTTTTCATTCACAAACATATTCTTGTCTTAATAACTAGAATTGATATTTTAATCTGTATTTTATCAAAGGCCCTAGAATACCTTGATCGCAAGTATATCCCGCAAATCTCCTCTTGTCATCAAGAAACACATTAAAAGATGAGAATATGAATTCTATCTAAAAGAACAACCTAACGTGTAAAAGCACTAATCAAGTTTAATTCCCTAGATGCATTAGGTTCTATGAAATCAGGCCAATCAAAGCAATCGAACGTGTAAAAGCACTAATCCGATTTAACAAAGGTTATGGTTCACATATGATCATAAGAATATATCACTACAAACTATAATCATATTTATGCTACTTGCAATCAGGAATTATCACTTTTGCGTATAATAACCCTAATCTAGCAATAAAGATGAAAGCAAACTCAATCGATTCGCGACTCGACTAAACAAGCATTCAAATCATGTAACAATATTGATGGTGAATCATAAACGATAATACCGAGACAAAACTAATTTATCAAACAAGGATTCATGTTATGTGAAATCAACTTTATCCCATAACCAATAGAAAAATTAAGTACTCATGTCATAGGAGCTCATAACAAGGAGAAAAAGAAAAGACTTCATGTTTTAAACCCTAGAGCCAAAAGTAGAGGCAAAAGATCTCTCCTCACTATTTTTTGTGTATTTTTCTCTCTCCCCAAAAGTTCCCCTCAAAGCTGCCGCAACAAGGCTATATATAGGCCTTCAATGAAACCCACTCCGCGTGAAAGTCTAATTAGATAAGGACTGCATAGTCGGTCAACAAGATCTTCCGAAGCTCTAGAAACATGAACTGTGATTTGGTGCAACAAGAAGCTTTGTATCAGAACAAACGCGGCTTCGTATTGGCTAGTAATTTAATGGGGAGTCTATAGACTGACGTGTTTTCTTTATATGATATCCATGCACCCTAATCGATGTACAGTAACATAGCAAATCCCCTTCTTTCACCGCGTAAGACAACTTCTCCGGGAGGTAAACTCTCTCCCTGTTCATCAACATACATATCTGAACTGAATTCGGTCAAGGGACTCACCCATTCAGTTTCGTATCTTGCTCAACTTCGAAAACTCAGGTGAGTGATGCGTGTCGTAACCACAACAAATTAATTAATATTTTTCCACCTAATTAACAAGTAATATAGTGTAGTCAAGTTCGTTCCCACGAGGAGCAAGAGATTCTTAGTTGTAAAAATTGTCACAAAAAGGGGGGTTATAAAGCAAAGAAAATAAACAAAGCAATTCAAAGATAAAGTTGAAATCAATAAGAGAGACAAGACCAAGGAATCCTTCTTCGTTGCAAAACAATGATTCAAGTTATGTTTCTCATCCACATGTTATTAGTCACAGATTATCACCAACCGTAGGTAAAGCAGCTAGATCAGTGCTAAACCCCTAAATCCCTTGTATCACCGGATACGGAAGTTCTCGACTACCGGATTCTATTTACCAAACCACCTAGTAGTAGATCACTCAAGATGTAATTTAAATAAACGCATTAAGATTTATGAACTTATTAGGTTGATATTAGTAGTTAGACTCTTAGATCAAGGTCTACTTGCTAACGTTGTTTTCACACACAATTGCTCCACGGAATCCCTCCGCAAGGTCTCGTGTTTGCTACTTATGTAAGAGTCAAGAAACGATTACTTATCCCCTAACTTTCACTAGCTTTAGATCAAATTAACAAATCAATTTAGTGTGCACTCTAAAAATCTATCAATCAAACATGAATGTATAAACATTCCTATTAGTAAAAACAAACAATAATCATGTGAAAAACTTCAAAGTAGAATTGAAAACAAAACTCAAATCATATGTTAAGAACTAGGAATTCATCCTCAATCAATAATAAAATTAGCTACTCATGTTAAGGAGTTCACACAAAGAATAAAGAAAAGAGAAGTGTTGTGTGTGTAAAAAGGTGTGTAAAAGTTGTATAGAGAACTTCTCTATTTATAGGCTTCAAATCTTCCAAGGAGTAGAATTCTCATTCCATAATAACACCACTTTCCCAATTTGAGCCCAATTCCAATTTCAAGTTCAATTCTCCAAAGCCTCCAAATTTCCACCCACTTCCAAATCTAAGTATTCACACCCATGAGAAGAATCCACACAAAATTCTGTCATTTTGGTCGCCTGAAAAGTCACTGAAGTTCACCGGAATCCGGCCTGAAACGGTAACGGAATAGTGCTGCCGGTGACCTGAGATATTTCTCTACAGACGGAATATTCCGTCATGATTTTGTTAAAGATAACGGTCAAACTGACGGTCTTCAGTTAGTCAACGGGTCAAGGAAGGAGAGAGTCAGCCAAGTCAGCTTCGCCTAAGTGGTCTTACTGGGTCTTACTCAGATGAGTCAAGTACTGGATCGGTCATCGGACTCGTCCGGGATCGATCACCGCCGGCTCCGAGTCGACTCACCGGAGTATAAAAATGGGCGAGTCTCCTCTGTTTCTTGGCGATTCCGTGCCAAATTCGGGCCTCTTTTTGGTCTTCTCTCGTTAAGAACCTAACATACATCTATTGAAGCTTCAAAACATAACCCATTTACTCAAGCTCCCCGTAATTGAGCAGCGAGGTTTTCTTTACAATTTCCGGCAACAAACACTACCATAACTCCATCTTCTGACCTAGCCATTGCACGCACCAGTCTTCATCAATCACCACAGACCCATCTCTTCTTTGATTTCGTCACAGATGCAACAACACATCCACAACAACCTTCCATTCTTTCACTGATTTTGAATTTGAGCCATAAAGGTACATCAATCACCCATTTGAATCCCAGCTTTCATTACCAACATTTTCTGTTCTTCTTCATCTCCTCTTCCCTGAATGAAAACCCACTTTCTTTATCTCGATTAACAGCAGCAGAAACCATTAGAGCCATCAATTAATCAACCTTCTTCCCTTATTCGAATGATAACAATACTCTCATCTTTGAGACAGACAACAACATCTTCTTCTTCACTCGAACCCATATGTCAATTCGACCTCCAACTTCTACCAATTTCAACCCATTGTTTCCCAACAGCAACCATCTTATCTTTGTTAATCAATTTCACAGTAAACCCTAAGTTCTTCTTTTGAAATCTTCGGACCCATCTCTGATTCATCTTCTCTGAGCTTTGAGCATCATTCTCGACCTTCAACAATTGCACGAACCCTAATTTTCTACTTCATCAATTCTCTCGATTTTTAACAGCAGCAGCCGCTGCTTTCATTCTCATTTTCAGTTTCAGAAGCAAATAATGAAGAAGAGATATTTCTCGATTCTAGGGTTGGGTTAAAAGTAGGGGATAGATAAGAATACCCCACTACATAAGATAAGGGTCACCCCAGATTGAGTGCCCTATAACACAGGTGGTCGCCCCTTAGTCACGGCTGGTTGTCTTTAGTGCTCATCCAAAAAGAGAGCTGCCCCTTAACCATGTTTGGGCTCCAGATAGTGTTCGCCCATGAGATGGCAATTTTGCCCTTTTGGCTTAAATAGAGTAATTTCTTCTTCTTTTCCTCTGTGTGTGTAGGAGCAGAATATCGCAGCAACCTTCACTTGCGAATATTAACGACGCAACATAATAATGTCGCAGAAGAAATATTAGAAACGACGCAATAAATGACATTAGCTTAAATATGAGAAAGGTGTGACGATTCTGCGAAGAGTCAAGAAGACTTGCGAAGATTAACGTTTGTAGACCTGCGAAATGTAGCAAGGTAAATCCGAAATTAAGGGAAATATTAGTTGTACATGAGCTATCATCCACTATGTAATATCCTATATAAAGAGAAAGGCAGGAGAGAGAAGAGGGGGAGACACATTTTTGGAGAGGGGACATTTTGTTAAGAGAGAGATATTATTTTAGAGAGAGATATTTTTAGAGAGGGATTTATTTTCTTTATCATCTTCTTCCCCCAAATAATTAGATCTAGAGCTCTACAAAATATCCATTAATGGAGATTGTAAATGTAATACTAATGTAACCTCAACAATCATAGTGAAGAACCATGGATGTAGATCACATTGATCGAACCATGTAAAAAATCCTTGTGTCCATTTTATAATTTTAGCACTTTAATCTTTATTTTGATTATGAAATAGATTTAGATCTAGAAAATATTATAAGGGGTGTGTTGTGGGATTTCCTGCAACTACATTTTTGGCGCTAGAAACAGGGAGGAGTAAAGGATTTATCCTTCCTGTAATTTGTTGGTTTAAGAAATTTCCATGAAGATTAGCTATTGTTCATATTTTTTTTTAGATCTTAAAGTTTCAGGATCAAAAACGGAAATTTCATGGAAGAAGTTACACTTTCAGGGAGTAAACATCATCAACAATTTAAAGACATGAAAAGAAGAAGAGAAAAAAAATTAGTTGTTGTGGTGAAATTCGGGGAAGAAAACTAAAGTTTCAATGGAAAATTTTCATGTTCAGGAGAAGAAGGCAAATGTGAAAGAAATTAAGGAAAGACGAAGAGAAGATAAGAGGCAGGCGCTGCAATTCTTATCACAAACAGAAATTCGCAAAGATGGTTTGAGTTGGAGCGAATAAGCAATAGGTCATGGGTTCGAATTCGCAGAGATACATAGTTTTCATTTTATTATCATCTTCAGTGGCGAATAAGAGAATAAGGAAAAAAAGTTATGAGTTAATTTCGCAGAGAAGTTCTTGAACAGTTGGTCCAGCGAGCAGTATGTGAGTTTGTGGTCACAAGTTCGAATTCGCCTGCGAGCATATTTTTCATCTTTTTACAGAGGGCGAAAAAATGAATAATTTCGCAATATTGTTTCATTATTTCGCAAACAAGAGGTAGCACAGTTGGTCATCTGCGAAGTTAATGAGTTCAAGGTCGCGTGTTCAAATCCCAACAAATGTGTATTTTTCGCATGGATATTTCGCAAGGGTATTTCGCACAGAAGAAAGTAGATTATTATTTCGCAGAGATAATTCGCAAACAGAAGCCAGCAAAGTTGGTCAGAGGTAAAGACAATGAGCTTGAGGTCGCAAGTTCAATTCCCACCTCCCGCGAATTTTCGCATTTTTTTTTAACTACCAGAGAAAGACAAGTTTTAACAAGTGTGCGATAATTTCGCACAAGAGAACTGGCACAGTTGGTCAAGAGGCATGAATGCAAGCAGTAGGTCGCAGGATCAATTCTTGCTTCTCGCACATTTAAAGAAGAAAGTTGATGATTATTTCGCAAGTTTAATTTCGCAAAGAAGAAAGTTGATGATTATTTCGCAAAGAAGAAAGTTGATGATTATTTCGCAAGAGAGGATTAGTACAGTTGGTATGGTGCGAGAATATGCAAGAGGCAGGTCAAGGGTTCAAATCTCATTTCTCACACTTCTTTTTGCTGCGAGATAATTATATTTGGTGCGACGTTTATACATTTCAAGGATGCTAGCCTCGCAAGCAAATCATATACTTCGCAAGAGACGACAACAGCAGCAAACCACAAAAGCTAAGTACCACTTTCCTTGAATATTTTACTTCTACAGAAAATAAAAGATTTTTGATTTGATTTACAAAACGCGATACGATCGCAAGATTGCAAATATTACTAAGATTTCAAGATTATAAAGACTTCAAAATTACAAAGATTTCTAAATTTCAAAATTACAAAAAACCCCAGAAAATTCAATTTATATATTTCTCTAGAATATTTCTTTTATAGAAAATAAAAGAATTTTGATTTGAATCACAAAACGCGATACGACCGCAGAATGATAAAGATTTCACAACTACAAAGATTTCAGAATTATAATATATTAGAATTTCTCTTGAATATTTACTTTGTTTCAAATGATATGATATTATGAGAATGAATGAAAGAATTGACAGAAATGAAAGAATGAGTGAAAGAAGTGACAGAAATGAAGGAATGAATGGAAGAATGAATGAAAGAAGCAAGACTATGCGAAAATTTCGCGAAGATAATGAGAAGAAATGATTAAAAATGAATGATTTATACGAATGGGACGAACCTTTATGGCGTACACCCTAGTTCGCGAATGATATTTCGCAAGAGGCAAATGTAAGACCTAAAGTGCGTCATATAAGGGGGTATCTCTTGACATGGCTCAGGGAAAAGGTTACACCGCCCCTGGAACCTGAGTCATGGAGATTTGGGGTCAATAAAACCCATCCTGTAGTTGCAGGAAATCCCACAATACACCCCTCACTATATTTTGTATAACTAATCCATTCAAAAGATAATAGATGAACAATTATGAATGTTTATTAATAATTTTCTTGAAATGTTTACACCGGAAGATGAAATTACACTTAAGAACTTACAAACATTCTCTCTCTGTTTCTCTCTCCTAATGATTTGCTTTTCTCTTTTTTCACCAGAACCCCCACAACAGATTCACTCATCCCTTTATATAGGGTAATACATAGTGAATGACAGCTAAGCTGTCCTTTATTTTCGGGAATGTCTCGCGAAGTGTCGCGGACGTACAAATATTCATACTCGCGATACTTCTTAACTTTCGCCAGATTTTATATCTTCCTATCGTCATTCAGTGTGTCATTCATATTTAACCTTCTGCGACTCACTCGCAATGTTGTTATCCATTGTCTTCGCGAAGTGTTGTTGTCGCGATATTCTGATCCTACATCTTGCCTCTTTTTTCTTGAATATTGCTTGAAGAGCGATCTTTAAGAAAAAATACATTGTTGTAGTAGTCTTTGATTTTTATTGATGAAGGAACGAGCGAAAGAATACTTTGGACTTGAAAAGTACGTACTTGCCTCTATTCTTTGGCGAAGTTCCGAAGTTTTTAGAAGCATGTATGAAATATCATTCCTTGCCTCATGGGTTATGGAAAATAATGGATCTTGCAATCTCTTCTCGCGAGTTAGGGAAATAACTGAATCTCATATGATAAGAAAATATGTTGTGCGATACCCGAATACTACATCTTCTCGCCTCTCCTTATGTCTCCTCGTATTTAAGAGAATATTGTGAGAACTTATGCCTCTTGAACTGTCGCAGCCGTTCGTTTTCTATTAAAAATCTTCTTCAAAGATAGCTCCGTGAATCTAGGAATGACCGTTTACACGTGTTTAAAACCATCCTTTTACCGGTACATTTAATGTTATCCGGTCATAACATTTTCTTGCCTATTTATAGGAGGATCTTTTGTGAAGAACACTTCTTTCCTTTTATTTCATCTCCTTCATCGTCTCGCAGAACTGTTTTTCGTTATTCTTCTTCATCATCGTCTTCATCATTCTTCTCGCTATTTCTTATTTGCTATTACTTCCATGGCATCCAGGTTTGTTACTCTTGCCAAACTCGATTGATTCTACGGTTGATTGATTTTGTGATTAGTTTCTCTTGTTGAGATTATCTTATTCCTTTTAATCTTTTTCTCGCCATTTTTGTTTTAGTAAGAACAAACCAAAGACCAAGTTCACCGTGAAGAACCCCTTCTTTCTTTGGATTCGCAATCGAAACCCGCTTCTCAACAAGAATCCACCCTGCAACCAAAGTCCTCTTCGCAAGCAAAACATACCGTTTCTAAAAGAAAGTCTGCGAGTGATAAGGTATTTTAAGAAGTATTTACTTTTTAATAACAATATCATTGCCTCGATGTCTCTTACTTAATTTACCATTCACGGGATGACAAAACTAATGACAAAACTCCCAAAAGATCTCGCCACTCTAAACCTGTTACTCCTGATGTTCCTTTTCCCTCATTTACACCTTCTTCTCTTGTTGCGAAATCATCGCAGGGTAATCTTGTCGCAAATGACAATATTCCTATGTCTCAACTCCTCATAGATCAAGTTCCTCATAATAGTCCTACTACAAATGAACTTACTCCTTCTCCTACCATCAATGTCCCTGTCATTCCTCCAATCACTACCTTTCCCGAAATCTCCTCTTCTCACGATGTTCCTTTGGCGAAGAATGATTCGTCTCTTCCTTCTTTACCCGAGCAAATCCCTCTTACCATTTAAGGTAGTCAAATAATAATTGAGTCGTTGATGAAACATTCAAAATTTGGAAGGAATAGATGTGGCTTTCAAAGTTCTCTCGGACCTTGTGTTCCTTTTCCCTCATTTACACCTTCTTTTTGGGAGTATTACCAGTGGTTTTATCATCTCCCGACAAATTAAATAAGAAACAGAGGCAACAATGCATTATTAATAAAAAAAAAAAAAAAAATATTTCTCGGATACCTTGTCAAATCATCGCGTGAGGTAATCTTGTTGGATTGGTTCTTACTAAACAACAATGGCGTAGGAAGAGAATGACAATATTCCTATGGCAAAATTGTCTCAACTCCTCATAGATCAAGTTCCTCATAATAGTCCTACTACATTTGAAAAAATGAACTTACTCCTTCTCCTACCATCAATGTCCCTTTTCAAGTCATTCCTCCAATCACTACCTTTCAATGAAATCTCCTCTTCTCACGATGTTCCTTTGGCGAAGAATGATTCGTCTCTTCCTTCTTTACCCTAAGTGTAATTCTATTAGCAAAACCCTCTTACATCTTTCAATGGATTAATTCAGCAAAATCGAGTAAGGGGTGTAGTGTGGGAAAATTTGGAAGGAATAGATGTGGCTTTCAAAGTTCTCTCGGACCTTGTGAGAATGATGCCAAGAAGACTTGTCGATCTGTCAAGTCCGATGTCTGCGAGATTTTAAGTAAACATCTCGGTCCCCGATAGGATCTCGCAAGCATCCTTAGTTCAAGAGATTAATGTCTTTGAAAAGTGATCTTCAAGCTATGACTGCTAGATGCAATAATCTCCATCTTGAAAATCAAAAATTTCATAACCTCTCACTAGATCGTGATATTCTTCGCAAGAAGAATGAAGAGTTAAAAGGTATACTCTTCCCCCTTAAGTTCTTTTTTTTTTTTTTTTTTTTTTACGACTTAAGTTCTTGTTCGCCCTTCAAGCTCTAAATCAGAAACGAATAATGGAGATATATCAGTTGGAATCAATTGTTGAAGAAGTTCGAGTTGAAAGAGATGCTTGGATGGAGCAATATAACTTCTTGAATAATCTTCATACGTATGCTGTTGATCAAATAGATAATTTGTCTAAAGAAAACTTTGATTTACTTCAGCGAACAAGACTCATTAAGTAAAGACTTATCTCGCCTTTCTTACTCTTTGACTAAGGCTAATTTGGAGTTGCAAACTTTATCAGATGAGAATGGGACGCTTTCTCAGGAGAAGCGATCTCTGCTAAACAAGGTCGCGACTTATTCGCAACAATATGATGCTTGTCAAAAATTACGTGAAGAACAAGAACAATCTATTCACACTTTGAGAAACCAACTTGAAGAAATTACTGCCGAGAGAGATAAACTTATTCAGGGTAGAATAACCTTGAGTCTAAAAGCAAACCAATTCAAGGATCAATGTTCCAAATTAGAAAAATCTAACTCTACCCTTGTGACCGAGAATTCCATACTTGTGTCGAATGAAAAAAGCTTGCGAGCTCGATTGAAAGGCCTAGTTGGAGATACATTTGATGATGCCATGGACTGTTTGGGCAATAATTTTTGACGGCTTTAATTCAAAGATCTTACTTCTCAGAAGGAAGGTAGTCATATTATTTGACTATCTTAATTTATTAATTTGTTCCAAAAAATCTTAAATTATCCTGAATATTCCAAAAATACTCTGTAAAAGTTTTCTCTAATCTTGTGCACTTGTTATGCAGACTCTGAGAAAAAGCTTCGTTCCGTTATCTCCACCCTCAGATCAGATTACTCTAAGATTCGCAAAGAAAATGGGTTACTCGCCGCCTCTCTTGCTCGTTCTCGTGACCGTGCAGAACGAAGATTTGATTATATGTCTTACTGTAAAGACATAGATAGTAAGAATCGTCAAAAGGCGTTGCTTCGTCAATTCCCCCTCAAAGCTGAAGTCCTTGTGAATGAGATTTTATTGTCTAAGTCCCTTGATCCTATTCATGTTGATCCTTTGGAAGTAAGTGATGATGAAGTCCCTGATTCTCCTGACAGTGATTATGACTATGAAAGCTGCGAAGATATCGCTAATACTGAAGTTGTCAGCGAAGATCCGACTGAAAAAATTTCTGATGAAAATCCACCAGCTGGCGAAAATGAAGGTGCTGAAAACATTTCTGATGAAAATCCACCGACCGGTGAAGGTGAAGCTGATAAAGGCGGTGAAAGATCTCTACCATCCTCTGTAGTGGATAATATTGATGCAGAGAATTAAGCTTTCTTTGTAATTTGTCAAAACTTTTTTTTTTGTTTGTAAGGATTAAATCTTTGATCGAGTAATCCCCTTATTTTCTCCTTTTTCTCTTATTTAAGATGTTTGAACATAATCTTGCGAGCATGTTCGCTACTTTAACCTTTTATTAAGTAAAACCATTCCAATTAGGAATTTCACTTCATTTCTTCTCATTGCGACAAGATCGCAGGCCGCCTTTACATTTTCATGTAATGACCCATTGACCTTGCCTTATCATTTTTGATGGTCTTCTAAGTTTGACCTTCCTAAGTAAAGGTCTTACTCTGCCACCCTTTATTGCGACAAGGTCGCAGGACGTCTTTACACTTGCATGTAAAAACCCATTGACCTTGTCTTATCATTTTTCAAGTATTTTTGCCTCTCTGCAGATATTTTGTTTGCGACAATATGACAGGCCTAAACTTTCTTGCGAAAATAAAGCCCCATGACATTGTCGTCTTGCGACGAAATCGCAGGACGTCTTTACACTTTCATGTAAGGACCCATTGATCTCGTCTTACCCTCGCGTTAGTATTATTGCCCTCTGCAGGATCATTGCACAAATATGACAAGCCTAAGTTTCCTTGCAAAAACAAAGCCTCATGACATTTGCGTCTTTGGCACTTATCAGCTCCCTAATGGAGGGTGCCGCCCTTATCATCTCCCTGGTTGCCCCTTCAAGGAGGCGTACATCGGCCATACAAGGCTAGCTCCTCCCATCCGGTCTTAACAACAACCAGTTGTTTTCGCAGCCTCTTATCCCTCATACCTATAGAGTTTATGGTTACAAGGCTGCACCCTAAGTGGAGTTTTCTTCGGGCCGAGTGCAGCATGCGCCAAGACTTGTCAAGAGTGGTAAGGAAGTTCCATGCTCCCCGCACTCTTGACTCAACCGTGTACCTCGGCGCCTTGATCATACGCTGACTCCTTGAAAGAGACCCTCGGTCGCCCAACCAGGGTATAACCTACATATATAGTTGGGAATCCAAGGTATCTCTTCCGGATAGGCTTTCATGGGCCCCAAATCTGCATAACCCAGGTTCCAGGGGCGGTGTAACCTTTTCCCTGGGCCATGTTAAGAGATTCCCCCTTATATGACGCACTTTAGGTCTTACATTTGCCTCTTACGAAGTATAATTCGCGAACTAGGGTGTACGCCATAAAGGTTCGTCCCATTCATTCAATCATGTTTATTCATTCATCCATTCGTTATTTCTTGCCTTTCTTCTTGCGAGACATTCGCTGATATCTTGGTCTGTATTTTATTAAATTTTGCAAATATCTTGCATTAAAGTACTTCATCTAACCCACCTTTACGGGTAGTATTTCTTTAGATATAACCTGTTCCACGGCCTGCCTAATCTTTGTCCCATATCTTTTCCTTCAGGATCCATCAATCTATAAGCCCCTGTACCAACTACTTCTTTGATAATATAAGGTCCATCCCATTTTCTCGCCAACTTGCCTCCATTTTCTCGCTGATATATTGGTGTCTCTCGCAGCACCAAGTCTCCTGGTTGAAATTCACGTATCTTCACACGCTTGTTATATTCTCTGGCCAATCTTCGTTGATAATTCTCCATGTGTCGTAACGCCTTCTCCCTTTTCTCTTCTAATTCGTCCAACTTGATTAGAATGTTACCTGCACTAAGATTTTTCTCCCAAACTTCTTTCTTAGTTGTTGGGATCATAACTTCTGTTGGGAGCACAGCTTCAACTCCATATGTTAAGAAAAAGGTGACATTCCAAAGTAGCTTCTCTTCGGTTGTATTGTATGCCCATACCGCACCGGGTACTTTTTCGCACCATCCTCTATTGTGTCCTTCTAACTTCTTCTTCAATATATCCGCGATTGTTTTATTTGTTGCCTCCTTTGACCGTTAGCTTGCGGATATAGTGGAGTCGATTTCCCACATTTTATTTGAAATGCATTAAGTAACAACTCTATGTTTTGCCCTTCAAACTGTTTCCCATTATCAGATACCAACTGTGCGGGGATCCCAAATCTGCATATAATATTCTCGAATATGAAAGTAAAAACGTCTTTGTCGCGAATGTGTTGTACCGCTTTCACTTCTGCCCATTTGGTGAAATAATCCGTTGCGACAATTAGGTATCTTCTCTGCCCTGTTCCTGGTAAAAAAGGTCCCACAATATCTAGACCCCACTTTCCAAAAGGCCACACACTTGTTGAAGAATTTAATGGTGCCCCAGGTGCATGTATTTTCTTCCCATGTCTTTGACAATCTTCGCAGCGCCTTGACATTGCTTTCGCGTCTTCATGCATATATGGCCAGTAATATCCTTGCATTTTTGCTTTATATGCTAGAGATCTTCCACCGCTATGATTTCCAGCATCTCCACTATGCAACATCTTCAATATGATTTCTCCCTCTTCCTTCGTTAAGCATCGAAGTGAAGGTCCATCAAAAGATCGTCGATAAAGCACTCCATCTCTTAATTCATAATTCGTTGCACGGCTTTTCAATTTGTGTGCTTCTAATCTATTTCTTGGTACCTCCCCTTTCATCGTGTAAGCGTGAAGTTCTGTTCTCCAGTCTTTATCGCGACATTGTGGTATGTCTTCTACTAACATTGCATCCGCTTCTTGTTCTTCTTCTTTATTGATTGATGGTGCCAAAAGTGTTTGTATTTTGATATTCCTCGCAATGGGGTCTGTCATCATACTTGATATAAAGGCAAAAGCATCTGCGAGTCTGTTATTTCTCCTTGATATATGCCTCCACCTCATTTTTGGTATCTGTGCTGACAATTCTTCGACAAGCTTTCTGTACTTTTGTAAAGATGGCTCATTTGTAGCGTATTTCTCTGTTATCTGGCGAATTGCTAATTGCGAATCACTGGTAATCCTCACATTTTCTAACTTCATTTCTATTGCGAATCGCAGAGCATGTATTATAGCTTCATACTCCGTTTCATTATTGGTGGATTCAAACTCCAATCTAAAAGAGAAAGCTAATTTATTGCCTTCTGGCGAAATCACAACAATTCCCACTCCATTACCTTCTCCATTTGATGATCCGTATACCAATATTTCCCACCTATCTGGTTCAGTTAACAAATCATTTGGGTCTCCATGCTCTTCTTCTACATCCATCATTTCATCCACCGCTTCATCTTCCTCCAAAGGAAATTCCGCCAAAAAGTCTGCGACTACCTGTGACTTGGTTGAGGATAATATTTCATATTTGAGTTTATAATGGCTTATTTGGGCATTCCACCTTTCAACTCTTCCCGATCTTTTTGAATTTTTCATTACTGATTCGATTGGTACTTTTGTTACCACCCTGACAGTATGTGCTTGAAAATATATGCGAAGCTTAAATGTTGCATAGACTAACGCCAGGATTAGTTTTTCAATCTTCGAATAATTCCATTCTGCAGCATTAAAAGTCTTACTGATATAGTAAATCGGTTTTTCTACTCCAGCGTCTATTCGCAGCAATACTGCGCTTAACGCGTGCGACGTAGTCGCAAGGTATACCAACAATTCCTCTCCTGGTTCTGCTTTTTGCATAATGGATACTTCCATTAGATGTTCTTTAATTCCTTGTAAAGCCTTTTCACATTCGTCTGTCCATTTAAACTTCGATCCTTTTTTCAGGATGCTGAAAAAATGTTTGCACTTATCAGATGACCGTGAAATGAATCTTCCTAGTGATGCTAATAATCCATTTAGCTTTTGAACATCCTTTATTGTCGCAGGTGTTGGCATATCGCGAACTGCTTTTACTTTCTCTGGGTCGACTTGTATTCCTTCCTTTGATACTATATAACCCAAAAATTTTCCCGATGCCACTCCGAAGGTACATTTTTCCGGATTTACTTTGATGTTGAATCGCCTCATCTGTTCAAAGATTTCTCTCAGATCTCGTACATGGTTTTCTGCTTTCTTACTTTTTACGAGCATATCATCTACGTATACTTCCAGTGTTTTATGTATCCATTCTGCGAACACTTCTTCTACCATTCTTTGGTATGTTGCTCCAGAGATTTCGTAAACCAAACGGCATTTTTGTATAGCAATATAACCCCTTGGAGCGAAAAAAGCAAGTATGCTCTTGGTCTTCCTCGGCGAGAGGAATCTGGTTGTAACCTTTATACCCGTCCAGAGATGATATTCTTTCATTTCCGCTCGCCGATTCGACTAGTTGTGGGATATCCGGCAATGGAAAACTATCTTTAGGACAAGCTTTGTTTAAATCGGTGAAATCTATGCAAATTCTTATCCCCTTTTTTCTTCTTTGGGACTATAACCATATTTGCTATCCATTCGGGATACTTTGCTGGCCTGATGATTCCTGCATCTAGCATTTTCTGCAATTCTTCTTCTATTTGAGGGTGAAAAGTTGTTGCGATTTTTCTAATTCTCTCGCTTGAACGGCTTCACCCTTTTGTCTATTTCCGTTTGTGACAAGCTATCGATGGATCTATACCAGGCATATCATCCATGTTCCACGCGAAGATATCCTTATAGTCTCAAAGCAATTCTACGATCCTTTTTTCCTCATTCGCTTCCATACTTGGTCCCAATCTTCAACATCTTGGGCTCTTCATTGGTTCCGACATTCACTTCTTTCGTTTGCTCGCCGCGACGTAACTAGCTTGCGATTCTCCCATAGGGGTTGGTCCTTTCAACTCTTTCGCGAGTTCATTTTCTTCTCCCGAGATCTCGCTAGGTATCCCTTTTCCTTCCTTTGCTCTTATCATGTAAACTCTAAATTCTTCTTCTTTTTTAGCTGCTTTCGCCAGTTTTCTACGATATTTTCGCTTCTTTGCTTGCTCTTCATGATATTTTATTTCAATTTGATAACATATTCTTCCTTTATCCACATCTCCTCTAATCTCGCCGATTCCAGCTGGTGTGGGAAATTTGATACATTGATGAAATGTTGATGCTACAGCTTTTATTGCATGTACCCATGGTCTCCCTAGCAATACGTTGTATGGCGATTCCATATCCACTACACACAAGGTTACTCGTGTCTCGATGTCTTCCAACAGAATTCGTATTTTTACTTCTCCTTTAACCTTTGTTATGGATTTACCAAAACCATGGATGTTGTAGGCCGTGGGAATCATTTCTTTATCTTTATATCCCATTTTCTTGTAAGCATGATAAAACATGATATTCACCAAGCTTCCCGTATCGATTAAAGTTCTATTTACCGTCCATGTTTGCGTTGCCTTTACTAATTCTTCTCCTTTGCACGCGTTTATTGTGATTACCAGTGGAGATGTATGATTCAAATTTTCTTTAGATATTTGAAAGTGTGAATGTTATCCTTTGCTTCTCCCATTCTTCTAAAGGCAATGTCACCTCTCTATCTGTGATTTTCTTTCCTTCAAAATCCCGCTTGTGTATTCTTCCTTTGATATTTTCATGAAACTCATCAATCATTGTCTTTGTGCCCGAACTGTACTCCATATCTTTCTCCTTTGCCTCGTCTAATTTTACATTTTCTTTTTCTTTCATTTTCTTGATTTGAATGATTCTGATTGCCTTCTTCCTTTCTTCAGTCCCTGTTTCTAGCGCCAATATGTAGTTGCAGGAAATCCCACAATACACCCCTCACTATATTTTGTATAACTAATCCATTCAAAAGATAATAGATGAACAATTATGAATGTTTATTAATAATTTTCTTGAAATGTTTACACCGGAAGATGAAATTACACTTAAGAACTTACAAACATTCTCTCTCAGTTTCTCTCTCCTAATGATTTGCTTTTCTCTTTTTTCACCAGAACCCCCACAACAGATTCACTCATCCCTTTATATAGGGTAATACATAGTGAATGACAGCTAAGCTGTCCTTTATTTTCGGGAATGTCTCGCGAAGTGTCGCGGACGTACAAATATTCATACTCGCGATACTTCTTAACTTTCGCCAGATTTTATATCTTCCTATCGTCATTCAGTGTGTCATTCATATTTAACCTTCTGCGACTCACTCGCAATGTTGTTATCCATTGTCTTCGCGAAGTGTTGTTGTCGCGATATTCTGATCCTACACATCCGGGGGAGATACCTTGGATTTCCAACTATATATAAGGTTATACCCTGGTTGGACGACCGAGGGTCTCTTCCAAGGAGTCAATGTATGACCAAGGCGCCGAGGTACACGGTTGAGCCAAGAGTGCCTAGGGCATTTGAAGTGTCTCGGCCATTCTTGGCAAGTCTTGGCACATGCTGCACTCGGCCCGAAGAAAACTCCACTTAGGGTGCAGTCTCGTAACCATAAGCCCTATAGGTATAAGGGATAAGAGGCTGCGAAAACAACTGGTTGTTGTTAAGACCGGATGGGAGGAGCTAGTCTTGTATGGCCGATGTACGCCTCCTTGAAGGGGCAACCAGGGAGATGATAAGGGCGGCACCCTCCATTAGGGAGCTGATAAGTGTCTTAAGACGCAAATGTCATGAGGCTCTATTTTCGCAAGAAAATTTAGGCTTGTCATATTTGTGCGATGATCCTGAAGAGGCAATAATACTAACGCGAGGGTAAGACGAGATCAATGGGTCTTTACATGAAAGTGTAAAGACGTCCTGCGATTTCGTCGCAAGACGGCAATGTCATGGGGGGCTTCATATTCGCAAGAATTTTTAGGCCTGTCATATTGTCGCAACAAAAACATCCTGCAGAGGCAATAATACTAAAGAAATGATAAGGCAAGATCAATGGGTGTTTACATGAAAATGTAAAGACGTCCTGCGATTTTGTCGCAATGAGGGGTGGCAAAATAAGACCTTTAACTAGGAAGGCAAAATAAGACCACACAAGAGAAATGATAAGGCAGGATCAATGGGTCATTACATGAAAATGTAAAGACGTCCTGCGATCTTGTCGCAATGATAAAATTCAACATAAATAAAGATAATGAAAAATAAAAGGGCAATTATTAAATATCAAAAATTATTTTCTAGCAAAAAACATAAGAATAATAACTAAGGCAGCGAAAATGACATACATTTGATATTATGATCATATTATTATGCGATACTAATAGTGCAGGAATAAGGAAAAATGAGGCAGAAGTAAGAACTTGCGAGGAACAATAAATACGCGGAGATGAATGCACATACTAAAGAAAAGACCAGAGAAATGAAGAATGTAAGCAATTTAAAGCTACATCAATTTTAGCGCGGCAAAATGAGCTAAGTAACAAAAACATTAGCTATACATTGCAACAGATAAGCATTCTCATCATACAAGCATCATACTTGCATCATGAAAGCATCGCATAAGCATTTCATGGCATAAACATCGCATACACATTTCATAACATAATCATTACATAAGCATTATATTCGCACAAGTATTTTACAAAATTTCGCAGAATTATTCAGAGTTTCACAGAACTATTCAGAATTTCGCAGAACTATTAAGAATTTTGCAGAATTATTAAGAATTTCGCAGAATTATTTAGAATTTCGCAGGATTCTTCAAAATTTCGCAGAATGTGATTATTTCACAAGATGTGATTATTTCGCTCAATTATTTCACACAACTATAAGCAACTTGAAGAGATTATACTATCGCATGAGCACAAAGCATGAGACAGAGGCAAGATGAGAATAAAGACACAACTCGCTCATTCAACATTTTCTCAAAAATTCTACCCTCACTGATAAAGAACAGAGGCAACTACGGATTACCGAGAAAACATTTTATGTTCTTTATCTTCTCGGCAAGAATCATTTCCAAAATGGACGTCCACTAATGAACAACAAGAATCCTCATCAAAAATGGAATAATAATTTCGCATGAATAGAGGCAATACTTCTTATTCGCAATCATGGACGGATACTTCTTATACTTCTCAAATGATACTTCATACTTCATACTTCTTATAATTCTTCAAGGATATTTCATACTTCGTATACTTCAAAATGATACTTCTAATTACTTTTCGAAGCTTCGGAACTTCGCAAAAGAATAGAGGCAAGTACGTACTTTTCAAGTCCAGTATTCTTTCGCTCGTTCCTTCATCAACAAAGATCAAAGACTACTACAACAACGGATTTTTTCTTAAAGATCGCTCTTCAAGCAATATTCAAGAAAAAAGAGGCAAGATGTAGGAGTAGAATATCGCAGCAACCTTCACTTGCGAATTATTAACGACGCAACATAATAATGTCGCAGAAGAAATATTAGAAACGACGCAACAAATGACATTAGCTTAAATATGAGAAAGGTGTGACGATTCTGCGAAGAGTCAAGAAGACTTGCGAAGACTAACGTTTGTAGACCTGCGAAATGTAGCAAGGTAAATCCGAAATTAAGGGAAATATTAGTTGTACATGAGCTGTCATCCACTATGTAATATCCTATATAAAGAGAAAGGCAGGAGAGAGAAGAGGGGGAGACACATTTTTGGAGAGGGGACATTTTGTTAAGAGAGAGATATTATTTTAGAGAGAGATATTTTTTAGAGAGGGATTTATTTTCTTTATCATCTTCTTCCCCCAAATAATTAGATCTAGAGCTCTACAAAATATCCATTAATAGAGATTGTAAACGTAATACTAATGTAACCTCAACAATCATAGTGAAGAACCATGGATGTAAATCACATTGATCGAACCATGTAAAAAATCCTTGTGTCCATTTTATAATTTTAGCACTTTAATCTTTATTTTGATTATGAAATAGATTTAGATCTAGAAAATATTATAAGGGGTGTGTTGTGGGATTTCCTGCAACTACAGTGTGACTCCAAAGTAGCTACAAAACTCAAAACAAGCGTAAAATACATAATTTACAAGAAAAATAGCAAAGAAAGCATAAACAATAGATAGTAAATAGGATGTATTCTACACCCTATCAGTGAGCAACGATACTTCATCCTCTCCGTTGATTAACTCCCATCATCAACGCTGGTAATAATTTCAGTTCCATGCCTTCCGTGACCGACAACTTCCAGCATCACGAGCTCTTCACCACGGCCATCAATGGCAGTAACAACAAACTCAATTATCTGCCATCGCCAGCATCAGTTTCCTGTCGAGCCACAATAGCATTCTAGCATCAAACACTCTCATCGTATCTCCGTCATTATTGGCAGCTCTCTGAACCTTTTCGAGCTCTTCTTGATTAACCAGCATCCACCGTCAGTAACTCTCCATTCAAACACGAGACTGCAGCTTCATCTCATATCATCACTGATACCATCTTCGTCAACGGCAGCATCATATTACTTCTCCGTCTCGTCTCCGGCATCATCATCTCTCATTATCACTTCATCGACAGCACAGCAGCGTTCATTGAGACTCCATACTCTATCATTCTCAGTAGCTACCACTGAAATATGATCAATATGATCATCATCGGCTCAATTACATTCTCTCTATCGTGACAGTGATGAATCACTTCTCTATCGAGTTCTTCCATCAATAACTCACTTTAATCAGTCCTTTGTTCTTCTCAGTTTAGTTTCGACTCATGTACATCACTGAAACACCCTTCATCATCTCTGCGTCATTCATGGCAGCAACGACCACAATCACTGGCAATCTCCGCTACCGAGCTTCTACCCCTTATCTTCCATCACAGATACATCACATCGACTTCCCTGAACAGCTCCATCAATCTCCAGCTCAAACATCGATCACGATCATCATAATGCTTGTTCACGGCTAACCTCCATCTTCATCGCTGCCTCATTCCATCTCCCTATAAACCCAGAAGAGCAACCCTAGCTAGCACAACCATGGACTGGTCGTGAACTCAAAAGTTACAGGGTTGATAATTCCCTGAACTCGCCGGCAAATATTGAAGACGATGTTGGTGAGATGATAATCGGCGCCTTTAGCATGATTTGAATTACGGCTTCCCCCCAAGTAAAATTCCTGACTCCCCTTAGCAGTTCCTTTGAAAATGGCAGTCCCTTAACAAACTGGATGCCCCTTAACAAACGAGGGGATGTCAATAGTAGTGGCCCTACAAAATGACCATTGTGCCCTTTTGGTCTTCCAAGTCCTTCTTTTGCTCGTAACTTCTTCATACGAACTCAGAATGACTCCGTTCTTTCACCACTGACTTCGTCTTCTCGTCCTCTACAAAATGATGACTAGAAATCCTCCATTTGAATGAGTTCCAATGGGTCTTTGGCCCTTCTTCACTTGTGACTTCACTTTTGTAGCCATTTCCACTTCTTTTGGATGATTCACCTAATGAATGACAAATACAAGAAACCAAACGTAATATACAATAATTTGCAAGAAGATCAACAATTACTAGCATGGAATTGGCACCAAATATATGTAAATAAACCACTTATCAGTGCGCAAGCATCACTCTTCAGCTTGGTCGAATCCAAGCTTGGGATACAATTTTGGCAAGGCCGATCGTGCATGTGTGTAGACGACATGACGGTGTAGGCGCCCATACCTCATTGTCTCGTGAAAGTGTGATCTGGGACACTCAATTTGTCCGGTGAAGTTGAGTGGTCGAGATCAATTTGCAAAAGAAATCTGGTGCCGCAAAAGCCGCGCATCATGCCAACTTCGGACGCGCGTTTCAAGACGACCAAGCTTGGTCGGTCTTGGCCGATTAGTCTGGTATATAGACGGCGAGCTGGTGTGCACGTCCATACCTTAATATCCCATAGAAACGTGATCTAAGCCACTCAATTTTTCCGGCAAAGTTAAATGGTCGAGATTAGTTTGCAATCGGCAGGTGTGACCATGCCTAGTTCGGGCGTGCGAATCGAAGCAAACAGGCATGATATGCCTTGGCCGATCGGGTATGGAGATAGATGGGCCCACGGTGGTCATGTTGATACGCACCGGACCTGCTTAGTCTAATCTGGACCCTTCATTCGTGCAGGAAAAAATGGACGCTCGTGATTGTTCAAACCCTAATTAGGGTTTACCGGCCGTGCGTCATGCCTTGTTTGGGCGCACGAACTGGAACGTCCAACTATAGTCGGTCCTGACCGATCGGTCATGTATGTAGGCGGGCTTACAGTGAGCGTATTGACATGCTCTGGGCCCTTTGAATATACATTTACACCCTCCATCTTTGCCAGCGAAGATGGATGGTTGAGACTGTTTTGCGACACATGTAATGTGCCGCAAACCCTAATTTAGGGTTTTTCTTCCATACTGCTTTGGTTTGGACGGTTTGGCAAGCTATGCCACCCTTTTGGGGAAACCGACCATGCGGGGCCCGCGTTGGGTCGGTAGTGAATATTCCAATACCTGCTTGGGGTCATGGATTCAATCTAAGCCATCCAATCATGTTGGTGAAGTTGGAGGGTCGTGATCGTCTCTGAGACTGATATGGACAGTCCAGGTTCAAATATGCTCAATCGGGCTAGTATAACACACCGAGAGTTGTATGCTCAATCGGGCTAGTATAACACACCGAGAGTTGTAGCCTGTACGGGTATTTCGTACATGCTTCATTATTAATTCTTGGAGGTTCGTGTTGCTCTGCTGAGAACAACACTCGCCGTCATGCCGCACCGTAATGAGTACAGAAATACAAGGCTGGGTTATGCATTAATTAATAATGTTGTAAATTCACTGTAGTATATGGGATTGTTGCCACATGCTCCAACCTGGATGAATTTCGTGTATTTAATTCATAGAATACTGGGATTGTTGCCACATGCTCCATTCTAGGTGAATTAGTAAAGTGAAGAAGTATTCATCACTTATTAATGGCTTTATCTTTTGCAAGATGTTAGCGCATAATTTTGGCTTTTACAATTTTAGCCTTAAATGAAAATCCACCATCAACAGAAGAACATCAGGAAAAAAAAAAACAACATCTTAACAAGCCGCATAATTGCGGATCTGATTCACAAAAAGGGTTGCTTCACTCATCCGACAAGACAAAATCAAAGTTTTCGTCAAAGTAAAAACTGATACAACAAAACATATGGGATTTATGGATAACTTGATTTCAGGATATCAAGATCCTCTTTCAAACCTAAGAAAAGAACTCAAAAATTCATGGATAAATACTTCTCGGATTGAGGAAATTTGTGAGAAAGCAAAAATTTCTAATTAGAAGATATTCAACATTCGAAAATCTGAGTCACATAATAAATTAACCTTGTTATTATGCTTATGTACCCTTATCATCTATCTTCGATAAGTGATAAGGATGTTTGTGTAAATAAGCAAAGATTTTTCGAAATTTCCCTTGAGAAAATATTGTTGAGTAACTATTTTCGGTTAGTGTAATTTTCTTGCACTAATATGATTATATTCTCTTTATAGAGATCTGTGACAATTGTTAGAGCATTGCTCGATTGAACCCACTAAGCATTGGTGTATCAAGTTTGGTTATCATATTTTAATATCAAAACTCAAATAGAGTCGCTTGATTAAGATTACTAGTGGAACTATTGAAACTCATCTTTAATTCGTTATCAGGTATCACTATTTCATATTGTTGATGGTGGATTTTCGTTTAAGGCTAAAATTTTAAAAGCCAAAATTATGCGCTGACATCTATGCAAAGGATAAAGCCACTGATAAGTGATGAATACTTCTCCACTTTAATAATTCACCTAGAATAGAGCATGTGGCAACAATCCTAGTATTCTGTGAATCAAATACACAAAATTCATCCAGGTTGGAGCATGTAGCAACAATCCCATATATACCCCATGAATTTATAGCATTATCAATTAATGCATGACCAGCCTTGTATTTCCTGTGTTGTTCCCGCTGAACTCTCATTATTGGTGCGGCATGAAGGCTGAGTGTTGCTCTCAGCAGAGTAACACGAATCTCCAAGTGTCACTAATGAGGCATGCACGAAATACCCGTACAGGCTACAACTCTCGGTGTGTTATACTAGCCCGATTGAGCATACTCGGTGTGTTATACTAGCCCGATCGAGCATCTGGACTGTCCATGTCAGTCTCAGAAATAATCACGACCACGCAAGTTGGCCGCATGATTTAACCACCCTAGACGATCCTCGGCAGAGCAAAGCTACCACCTTAATGACCACCAGCGGGCCCGTTTATGCCCTGGTCGGTCGAATGCATACCACGCCTCCCAAATAACCACCGAACACCATCCTAAAGTAGGATGGTTGGACTGGTTTGGAGCAGCTTGGAAAAGCTTGTGCGCACAAGACCGCCAACGGCAGTCTCAAAACCAGCCACGGTCGTCCAACTTCACCGGCATGATTGGACGGCGTGGATTATCCCATGACCGGTCGGACAAGCTTGTCTTGCACACCGGCGGCCCCCCTCTCTACCTGCCTGGTCGACCATCTCCTGACCTAGCCATAGAGCAACGTGCGTTTGCCCAAAGTATGGCCGGCGTAATGCTTAAAGGGTCGCAGGAAATTCCACTAAGGTCTCAATTGATCAAGACCATCCAACTTCACCAAAGATGTTTGGATGGATTAGATCAGGCCTAGGACCGTCAGTCAGGTATCACCATGTTCACCACCGACCCAATGTGGGCCCCACATGGTCGGCCTCCCCAAAAGAGGAGCATAGCCTGCCAAACCGTCAGGCTGAAGTCGTGTACACACGACCGATCCAAAACCCTAATTAGGGTTTACGGCATATTACATGTGTCACTAATCGATCACGATCGTCCATCTTCGCAAGCATAGATGGAAGGTGTAGATGTGGACTTAACAGGTCTTGAGCATGTCAACACGATCACCGTGGGCCCGTCTACACGCCTGACCAATCGGCCAAGACCGACCATGGATAGACGACTCGATTCGTGCGCCCAAACTAGGCATGGACGCGCGGTCCCCGATTCCTTTGCGACAACAGATTTTTGCCACAAACCGATCTCAACCACTCAACTTTGCCAGACAAATTGAGTGGCCTAGATTATATCTTCATGGGGTAATGAGGTATGGACGTGTACACCGGCAAGCTGTCTACACGCATGCCCGGTCGGTCCTGCCTAATACACCTCCCATGCTTGGTTTCGACCAAGCTGAAGAGTGATGCTTGCGCACCTCTTCAAGACCCTAAACTCTATCAACGGTCGCAGATGAGTGTCATAAAATTATCTCGTCCGTCCAACTCCACCATCTTGGTTGAACAGCCCTGGCTAGGAGTCAAGCGACCAATGAAGCATTCCCATGATCGTCGTCCACCACTCTTCCACATAGAGTGATCGGTCAAAGCATGGCTCGCCCATGCAGCCTCCAAACGATCACTCGAAGATGGTTGGATGTGATGCTATTTTAAGACGCTTGATCGTGATTTACTCCATTAAGCCTTAAAATAGCGATGCTTCATACGTGTTGAATATATTCGATGCATTACATGCATAGAATACACACGATATTTTATAAGTATCGACTTCCCAAATAACTTAGTTATTTAACCTAGCATTACATGCTACTTCCTGTGGGTCCCACGATCCACACGATCGAGACATCAATCATGTTACAAACTTGGGGATACTAACTTGATGGGTATTGGTCACGACGTCCACTAGCGCAAGAATAGCTAGCGGTTTACGGAGAGGTGAAGCTACCTCATGTATGGCGTCCACCGACCGATCAAGAAATAATGGACCGAGATATTGTCATTATCACCGGTTCCTTCACCACCCTACCAATGAATGCAACGCCTTAAACGCGCCATCACAAGAACGTGTTCTTTCAAACGACTTAACATCCCCCACCAGAGAAGTCATGGACATGTGACATGTATAATCATTTAGTGATGATCAAATTGTGAAAGGGGAGAAGTGGGCTCAATGGGTCTTTACATGGATATGGAAGGCTCCACCTTTTTATACCCATTGGAAGCATGCATGTAAAAAAAGCTTCCCGGACGCGGCTGACCAATGCAAGGCGACTTTTGAGCTTCGTAGTGGTAGCAATGTGGCGCTAAGGCGTCCGCATAAGGGGAATCGAAGGGAGGATGAGAATACGCTTGAAGTGATCCAAGAAACAATGCACCTACTTGGGGGAAGGACCGAAGAGGATTAACCTTTTGCCAGCCTTATAGCAAACATAACAAGGTCACCTCTTATGGTCTTCCTTCGAGAATGCCCTTCAAAACGTCGAAGAACCATCGTCAAATATGTCTCTCGGATAGCCACAAAGACAGTCAAATCCCAAATGCAATCACGCCCGAGCTCCAAGACTCGTCTTCCAACTCCCCGATCTAGTTTCGGTTTTTTGGGTCCGCCAACGAAGTATTAGAGACCACTCCGACACCCACCAAGTGTAAAAGCATTTCATATCTTTCTTATCCTTCTTCAGTTTCGGGTCCGCTGAGTCATCAAATTCTCCCAAATTCTCCCGCCTTTCGAAGTATAGCATTATAATCGCGACGTTCTGCATCAGAAAGTTTATAAAAGAAGCTTCCAGCGACAGGCAGGTTCATCAATGCAGCCACGCTTTCCAGAGTAATGGTCATCTCTCCCCATCTACATATGGTTGTATGAGTAGATGGACGCCATCGAGAAATGAAAGTGATCAAGCCTGCCGCATCTTTCTTAACTTGAAGAGCGGCGGATGCCATGACCGCATCAAGTATTTGCGCTTTGATCAAATTAGCCTTAATACTCTTATTATTCAACATGCGTCTCATCCATCCTTCATAAGGACCCAGCGGGGTATGACAAATCTTGAAGTCAATAGATGAAGGTAGATATTCATTTCTCCGAAGACAGAATCTCATCACAAGGGCTGAAGAAGAGGATGGATCAGCTTCCATATTTTCTGAACCAGAGAGCAGGAATATCTTGTGAGAAGGATGCTTTCTAATGTTCAGAAAAGGCACGGTGAACAACTCATCATCTATGTTCGGCATATCTTTGAAGCTGTCAACACTCCCTGACTTGGCATCAGCATTATTCCCAGAAGACATCTTAGCAGGAGCCTTTTTGTTCATTCTACAATAAAGAAGAAGCAGTGGAGTCAGTACTTGTATGAAAACGTGTATCATGGAATGTATAGTCCCGGCCGAGCAGGACACACATTCACGTTAAAGTACACCAAGCTGGGCAAAGCAGGCAAGGCCGGTATTGGGTCCAAACAAGGCCGGTATTAGGCCACGTCACCAAACGAGGCAAGTGTTGGTTAAGTCCGCGGCTTTGGGTTGGTCGAGCTTACAGGCTAATATCCCAAGCAATACCGACATCACGTCGGTCAAGCGTGTATTGGGCCACGCAAGCAAGACCGATATCATGTCAGTCAAGTAGGCTGGTGTTAGGTCACGTCTTCGGTATTGGTCAAGGCCGATCAAGGTCACAAGTATGGTATTGGGTCACGTCAGCAAGCAAAGCCGGGTCAAGGCCGATCAAGGTCACAAGTCTGGTATTGGGCCACTTCAAGCAAGGCCGGTTGAGGTCACGAAGCCGGTGTTGGTCGAGGTCACAAGGCTGGTGATAGACACATTTTTGTGTCTAATTTGATCTCAATACTATATATTGTTGGCACTCGATTTTGTACTTATTATGGTGTTTTATGTGTGTGTAGGTATTTTTGGGGAATAAACATTTTTGGAAAATTCGGCTCGAAAAATTATGCGGAGCACCCCCGGAGGACATTGCTATGCGGACTCTTACTTTGGATAAGGGGCACCTCAATTTATAAGGGGCACCTCAGTTGGACAATGCTATTCGCACCCCAGCTGTTGGATAAGGGGCAACCCTTTCTTCTTCATTTGAATTCATTTTTGGTGGGAAATTGGTTCTTGAAAACCCGAGAGTTTGCACTTAAGATTTCGACGAGTTTTAAGGAGATTAAATAGCTGGAGTTGGCATCAAGTATCCTGTTTTGACTAAACATGGTTGTTAATGTTGTCAGAATCGACTAACTTTGGCTACAATCACGCGTGGAAGAAAACAGAGGAGCACGAGTTTGCATGGGTATGTTACGGGATTACAAAGAGTTTGAGCGTGTTTGAAAGACTTGTGGAGCGTGATTGAGTTAAACAAGGATAGTTTGGAGTGAATTGGATTGCTACAAACGCGTGCAGGAGAAGAAAAAAAGAAAGAAAATATTCCCGTGGCTGGCAGCATTAATGAGAATGATTCCGGATTTATTACAGTGATTTTGAGCCCCTGTCGAGTATATTTAGGGTTCTGGGGATGCTGAGGAGAGAATAGAGAGTTAGGGGTGAGAACAAAGGTGATTAGTGAGCTGTAGAGAAGAAATCAGAGGTTGCAGAGTTGTTTCTGCTGCTGCTGCACCTCAAGAACACGAAGAACATAAGACGCACGGAGCGCCGTCGTAAATGCTACAGTGACAACGACACATCACCGTGGGTCGTATTACTACAGCGACATTTACCATTTATCGTACGCTGTAACAGTGGTTTGTAACGCTTCTCATGCGTTGCAAATTCCTGGTTTATTTGATATCTCTCCTTTTCATCATTTGTAAGCACCTTTGAGCAATAAAATCATATTTTGAGCGTGTTTCCAACATGATGAGCTAAACCCCATTACTGGGACGACGGAGGAAGACGAATTTCATACATGGGTAAAATTATTTAATTCTTTTTTTAAGACTTTTGCATTAATTTTAATTGAAATGTGATTTGAATTAATTGGTTGTCATTTAATTTGATGAGGTATGCTTAGCTTAAATGTTTTGATACATCATGCTTAGGATTTACAACCAATCTTTTGAGAATCTATCTTGGCAAAAATAAGAGTCCATGTTTTTATTTGTTGAGCGATAATTGTTAAAAGAATTAATATTTGAACCTTTTGTTATGAGTTTGGCCGAATCCTGAGTCCCAGCACATCTCTTCATCATGTGACAATATTTGTATATATTTTCTTTATTTTTAGTATTTTCTTTTATTAAAACTTAAAATCAATCCAACAAAGTCCGAGTGAACGACAACCCTTCTTACTACAACATCATTGAAAATAAACATCAATTTTTGGCGCCGCCGACGCGGACTTGTGTATAGATTTGTTTTTAGGTTTTATTTTTATTTTTATTATTTTTGTTCTTTTTATGCCTTTTGGTATTTCTTGTTTGTTTTCAGATTTGGAACTGAGCTAAAGAAAAAGGGAGAAAGCGCTGAAAACAAAAGCGAAGCCAAAGAAGGAAAGAAAAGAGGAATCCAAAAGGAGTAAAGAAGAAGATTTTGTATATTATTATTTTTTTATTTTTTTTTAGAAACTGTAATTAAGGTTTTTATTTTTGTAATATTTTATTTTTGGACATTTTTTTTTTCTTTGGGACATTGAACATTGGACTTTATTTTTAAAACCCTAAAGAAGGGTTGGTTTAAATATAAACTGCACAGGGAAGGACGACAGTTACGATACTGTCTCGGCCCCTCGGGTTCGTACATGACATAGGAGTTGTGGCCCGAGTCGACCTCAACGGTTCATCCCCCGTCTGGAACGGGAGGTAAGAATTCTAAACACCCGTGAATCCCCTGTCAGCGGGTTTACTGGATGATTTTGTATGCATATATGTTGAGGACCTGAAATCGGATTTAATTTTCTAGTAAAGGGCAAGGCCTGGCCATATCAAGATAAGGACTCGGATTTCATCACCGTTTCCTTCTTGCCCGCCTTAGGAACACGTAACCTACGTGAACCTAAGCCTTAAAATTTGGACTAGAACGAGACCGATAGGGTAACGAGCTTAATAGGAAAGTCATTCGAAAAAAATATTGGTTACTCTTTTAAGCATACTTCGAAGTTCATGATGGTTTCTGTGAGTTGAATGCGTGACTGCGCCGCCTTGTAATGCGGTGAGGCCTTGGGTATCAAAGCTCCACGTAGCTTCCCTCGCCTCTATTCAAATTACTTTGACTCGGATTGATTCCAGAGGGGTCTGCTTAAATTGTAACGAATTCCCTTTCGAAGGATTAGAAGCCGGTCTAGAAACAATCTAAGTGGAGCCATCATGCTTTTTGTTTGCTAGAAATCAGTAGGTTTGTTGTGGTCGAGTCAGCCTTGTTTGTGTTTGTGTAGAATTCCCTTGCAGTTAGGATGTCAAACTGGTATTATGACATCCAATACAATGATTATCCGACTGAGTTTCAAAATAGACGTTACTACTTTGACCATAGTGTGAATAGTGGTTGGGAACATCAGCCTTTTCAAGGTTATGGCTCATACCATGATGTGCCCAATTACTATCCACACACGCACGGGTCATACGAGCAAAATTCTTATGTTTCTCCTTTAGAAGAGTCTCTCAGGAAATTAGAGGAGACGACACGTAAGTTAGCTAAGATGAATAACTTAGTTTATGACAAAAGAAAACTTTCTATAGAGGAATCCCTCAAGATAATAGCTGAGACGAACGAAAGAATTGCTCGAGATAATCTTAATTTCCAATACAGTGTTTCCAATAATACCCATGAAAATGAGGATATTTATTTGCATAATCAAGATGACGAGGTTATAAATGGTAACACTACTTGTTTAGATGAGGTTCAACCATTTTCATGTTATGATTATGATGAGGATAGTGTTGATGAAAAATTTAAAATATGTAGGCATAGTGATCAGGAATTTGTTACTCCGATTGAACTTTATAATGATAGTACTATTTCTGGTTCAAATCCCAATAATTTTAATGATTATTCACCTATTCGAAAGGACGAGGATTTGACTAGAGATGCCACCGTTTTAGACGATGTAGTTCATGATCCTTTAGCCTGCAATATGTTGGATAATCCATTATTTGATGTGCCTATAAGTGAATCGGAGGAAGTAACTATGATTAACACCTTAGTTAACGAGCCTTTACTAGAAACTTTCGCTGATAATCCTTTATATGATTGTGGTGATGGTTTAGAGGAAATAGTTTACCCTGAGACTGATGTTTTAGAGTCTAGTGATTTAGAAACACTAGTCTTAGAAGACGATAAACTCGTAGAGATGAGTAAGGATGCATTACCTGATAATAACTTAGAAGAATCAATTGACCATTTTCAGGATTCTGATGTTCTAGAAATTAGGGAAAGTGTGACTAGTCTATCTACAGACACTGAAAACTCTAAGTTTGGGGGTGATTATCACTCTCCTAGTGCATTACCTTTAACTCTCAGAAAGTCCCCTCACTTAGGACTGGACATCCGTGCCTCAACCATTTTACAAGATTATCTTCATACACTTTTTCCTGAACCTAGTTGTGTCCATAAAGAAGTTCAGTTGTTAGAAACCCATCCTCTGGTTGATGTGGTTAACCCGGGCTATGATACCACGAGTGGCTTTGTTTTCCCACCAAAAACCTTCCTTCCAATTGTGGGAACGTACAAGTTTCAGATGTGTCAATTATTAAGTTTTGAGACTAAAACTAATTACTTTAGGATATTAGGGTCGACACATTTGCTTAAGAATGACCACCACTGTGGTCAACCGTGTGAGTCAAATATGATTGACTTAGAGGATCCCCAGATTATTCAAAGTTATTTTTATGTGCTTCTAAGTTCTTAGTTGAGTATTTCAAGACTCTAGAACTCGATCTTCGGATCCTTCCTTTGAGGAAATCCACAGATGAAAACTTTTATCTAGACCCTTTTATAGAGCTCAATGTCGTTGTTTATTAACCCGAACCACAACTAGATGTAGTTGTCTTAAACAAAAAATAGATAAGGGTGTGTTGGATATCTTCCTTGTGAAGGGAAGTCATGAGAGTCTCCTCTTCTTGTGGTTAGCACTTTTGATCCAGATGACCCATGATTATTTAGGCTATTGCTATATGATTCTTCGAGGTGACTAATCCTTTCCAATGTCCTGAGGGGTCAAGACTTTAAACTTAGCACTTCTTGGGAGGTAACCCAATATTCATGCGACACGGTAATATATTTCCTTATCTCTTTTGCTTGCTTCATCCTTCCTTTGAGGAAATCCACTCGATGAAAACTTTTATCTAGACCCTTTATAGAGCTCGAACCCAACCACAACTCTCTGTCATACTTCCTCTTCTGTGGTTAGCACTTTTGATCCGTATGACCTGCAGCTATTCCTATTGCTATATGATTCTTCGAGGTGACTAATCCTTTCCAATGTCTGGCTGAAGACTTTAAACTTAGCACTTCTTGGGAGGTAACCCAATATTCATGCGACACGGTAATATATTTCCTTATCTCTTTTGCTTCAAATGGTAATAGTTTCTCCTTGTTCATGTTTTTAATTTCATCCTTAGAACATTGAGGAAAATGCTAGATTTAAGTTTGGGGGTATGGGAGAAACTTTTTAGTTGCAATAAATACTTTTTAGTTGCAATAAATAAACTCCAGAGACTAGAAATTTATGCATATTAAGGTTGGCACTAACTAATCTAAGTAAATGGGAACATCTTGGTTGTAGGAGTTGAGGAACCAATCTGATTAGATGGAAACATCTAGAAGAGTCTATTCATAAAAGCACAGAGCTCAGGTGTTAGAAAAGAAAACATGGTAGTTTCGCCAAATCCTCGTGATGGAAACATCGAAAGAATCCTGATCACTTCTTTTTCCTTTTTTCTTTTTACCATTGCTAGGGTGAAATAGAGTGACTGAGATACCACCAAAAAAAAAAAAAAACAAATTAAGACCAGACCATCAGACCAAACGGAATAAATTCAATAAAGTCGACCACTGGAGCCCTTGTATATGCCAGTTGTGTTGACCTAGAGTTGATTATCACCCACTGGTTCCCTTGTATATGCCAGTGTATTGATATTTGTAGGATCAGAATATCGCAACAACAATACCTCGCGAGATCAATAAACGACGATATTGCGAGAGTGTCGCAAATGAGTAATACAAATGACGCAATGAATGACGGCAGCCAAAACACGAGAAAGATGTGAAGACTTAGCGAGATTTAGGAAACTTGCGAGAATATATATTTGAACGTCTGCGATATTTCGCAAGTCATTCCCGAAAATAAAGGACAGCTTAGCTGTCATCCATTGTGTAATACCCTATATAAGGAGTCGAGCAGGACTGTTGAGAATGATCTTTTTCCGAGTGTTAGGCAAGTCATTAGGAGAGAGAAAGTTTGTAGTGATTGTAATTTCTTTAGCTCTTTTCCATTCTATCTTGTAAACATTCAAAGAATTAATCAATAAAAATCATAGTTGTTCATCTTCAAATGTCTTAGTTGTGTGGATTCCTGTGAGGGGTGTATTGTAGGATTTCCTGCAACTACATATTGGCGCTAGAAACAGGGAGAGAGTAAGGATTGACATCGTGATTTGAAAGAATTTGGAGTAGTAGGGAAGGAATTTTATATAATTTTCAACAGTTTACCAAAATTAAGAAATGGCTAGAAGGAGAAATGCATCCGAGCAACCAACAATTGTTAGAAGGAGTAGGAGACTTGCCAGAGAAGGGAGAAATGAAATGGGAGAATCCTCAAGAAGGAACATAAGGAATAATGAAGAAAATCAAATTCAATCACCAATTGAACCAGTAGCGGATAGAACTGTGGATTATGATAGAGTAAGCGTGCATACTTGGAGATCAGACTCTATGGACGAAAGGGGAGAAGAACAACAATTGGTAAACAATGGACAAGAGGAGAGAGACCGAGAAGGGATTGGAGAAATAATTCATGGAAATGAAGAGATCGCAACATTAGAGGCGTTGAGACAAACAATACATGAAGAAAGACGATTAGAGGCAGAGGAACGTGCAAATTTAACAAGACAAAATCATGAATTGAGGATGGAAAACATGAGATTACAAAATAGAAGGTCGAGAAGCACTACAAGATCAAGCTCAAGATTAGTTAGAGAGGAAAGAAAGAGAAATTTACCTATAGAAAATGTTGATGAAGAAAACCAAGAAGAAGCGCAAAATCCAGGCATAGAACATTGCGAGAGAAGAGAAATGATGGAAGATCGTTATATTCCACGTCCCGAGACTCTTCAAAATGGGCAGAATGATGGAAATCAAGGAAATAGGCAGCGTCAGAGGCAGAATAATCCAGTTGATGAAGAAAATCAAGAAGAATGAAGAAGAATATTGCATGTGAGAGAAGCACAGAGGAAGCAAAAAGAGATTGAGGATGAAATTGAAAGACATTATGTTGAACAAGCACGTCTAGCTCGCGAGAGAGAAAGATTGAGAGCAGAAATGGAAGAACAGGAGTTAGAGGAGGCAATTCGCCAGAATAATCATGATAATCGAGAAAGAAGGCGAGAACAAAATCGCAATAATGATAATATTAATGAAGAATATGAAAGAGCACAAAGGAGAGCTGATAGGCAACAAAGAAGAGAAATTGATAGATATAACGGTGTGCGAATTCGTGAAAGAAGTGAAGGAGAAGATCGCAGAGAAAGACGAGAAGAGAATGATGAAAGTCAAAGCAGACATGAACGCAGGAGAAGAGAAGCGGAACTAAAAAGACCAATAGATTCAAATTCTGATGTAAATGAACAAATTTTGAGAGAATTGGCAGAAATGAGAGGAATGATGAACAGTAAAAGGGGAGGAGGAAAGAGACAGTTGGATGAAGCCATAGAAGAAGCTGCGAAAACTCCGTTCACACAAGAGATACAATTAGGAGGAATACCACCGAAGTGCAACTTACCGACATTAACCAGCATTTTCGATGGAACAACTTGCGCGATACAGCATATCAAAGCTTATATGAGATGTATGTTACAATGGGAAAAATCATGATGCTATATTGTGCAAATATTTTGCATCAAGTCTGACAGGAGAAGCTTTGAAATGGTTTGAAGGGCTACCGAAGAATACAATAGCATCTTTCAATCACTTGCAGGCTATATTTTTAGGGGCATATATAAGTAATAATTCCTCGCGACCAGGTATTGAAGATGTATTTGGGTTAAAACAAAGGGTTGGTGAAAGTTTGAAGCATCTAGCGTGAGATGGAAGACAATGTGTAGCGAAATGGCTGGCCGTGTGGAGGAGAGATATCTCATCTTATCATTCATTAATGTTATGTTCGCGACAAATCTGTTATATATTCAAACTTTTAGAGTCAAGAATACAATCACAATGACTGAGTTGCGAGAGCTTCAGGAGGAGTATATTGCTCTAGAGGAAAAACAAAATGAGATGGAATCATACCCTGTCGCGAATACAAGTTCAGGAGCTGCGAATGCAAGTTTTTTACCCAAATTGATAAACACTGTGGCGAGTACCTCGCAAGGTCAACAAGGAATGAGGATACTAGATGATGGTCAGCAAAAGTTGGTAGCCATGGGAAGTCGCGATCAGGAAGAATTTGAAAGAGAAAGAAATTTCTACAACCGTGGCGGAAATAATAAAATTCAAAGGCTTGATCTGCCGCAAGATGATAGGTGTTGTAAAACACCTAATTTTATATCTAGTATTTATGCTTTCTTTGCTATTTTCCTTGGGAATTGCATCACTTACGTTTGATTTTGAGTTTATTAGGTACAATGGAGTCATTATGAGCAAAAGATGGAGAAATTGTCCATTTGGAGCGTAAAAGGAGAAAGCGTCATTTCATGGCAACTACTACTGAGAGCGGATCCGAGCCGAGCCGAAGATAGGGGACAAACACGGCAGCTTAGTCTAGAGAAGCAAGGGCGAACATCTTTGGTGGCCTGTATCTAAGGAGTGGATGCCTAAAGACATCATTGAGTACCCCCTATATACTTCACCTAAGTGGGTATAACCATCCCCATTCCTACACCTAAACCTAAATCGAGAGAAGTGTTTTCTCAATCACTGCTTCTCCACCTGAAATGAATGAGAGGCGCAGCCATAGGAAATTGGGAGAAATTAGAGCAGAGATGATGTTCAAGGAATGGAGAAGAAAGTAGCAAGACCTGTTGTTGTGATCGATTGAGTTGAGGGTACTGTTAATATCTAGAATTGGGAAGCTGGGTTGTTTATCAGATCGTGATTGAGCACGAGTATGAGGTGTTGCATCTGAGGGTTTTGATGGATCGAAACAGGGAGAGAAGGGATGCTGTTGTTGATTAATTCGTGATGAAGATGATAGGGTTGTGTTGTGATTCCAAGGATTGAAATCAAATCAAGGGTTTTTAACTCAGAGAGGAAGATGATGCAGAAATTCAGGGACGAACAAGGGTCTTGAGAAGATGGAAGAATGGGCATGGTAGTAGATCGAGAAGCCAGTGAAGAACATAAGTTGCTGCTGTTTATATCTAGGTTTTCATGGAGATGAAGAAATGAAGATTGGGTTCTGTTAATTAAAGATAATAAGGGGCTGGTCACGAATTGAGAGTTTGTGTGGCTGCAATTGAATTTTTCATGGGTTTGTGGCTGTGGATTGAGTCGATTTGCTTCTGAATCCGAGATGTTGGAATCCAGGGGAGAAAATGCAGAGATTCACAGATGAGCTTTTGCTGAGAGAAGAGAATGGGTTTCCTGGTGCTGTTGTTGAGTGCAAGAGGAAAAGATTTGAAATGGGATTGTTGGATTGGAGTTTGAATCTGATGATGCTAGTTGGTAGAGAGGATGAATTACAGGATTGGGTTGTAGCTGAGATTCATGTAGATGAATCTGTGTGGGTTTGTCTCAGACGAGGTTTAAATATCAACAAGACTAGTTGGTGCTGTGAAGGAATGATTGTGATGGAGTGAGGGTGAGCTGAGCAAGGAAGTTCTCAGCTGGATGTGAAAGTGCGAAGGAGTAAAAGCGTGGCAGAGGTGGATTGGAGCTGCAACTCAGATGATTTTTGCAGGTGAATTGAATGGTGTTGGCTGTGTGCAGGGTGCACTATGAATGACAATCTGTGATGCAGTTATAGTGGTTGATGTAGATAGCTGTGGTGGATTATCATGGGTTTGAGGCTGTCATGGATTATGTCTAAGAATTGAGAAGGATTAAATGTTTGGAGCTGTTGGTGAATGGTTCTTACTTTAGATGAATGTCTAGGACAGGTCAAATTGCAGATGGCATTGGCTCTGATTGGAGCAGTTGTGCAGTGGCAATGGAGCTGGAGATTGCTGTGGCTTGAATTTGAATGGGTCTGTGTTGGAAATTCAAGCTGAGATGAAGGCAGGCTATGGCATTGAAGGCATGAAGTTATAGAAGAATTTGTGTAGCAGCTGCTGATGAAGAGCAAGAGAATGAGCTGAGAATGGAGATACATTGCATTACAGGGATGTTGAGCTGGTAGAAGCAGCTGGGATGGTGTTGGTTGGCCTGAGATGACAGAATGGCTCAAGTTGAAAGATGGCAGATAAAAAGTGTTGCTCAGACAGGTAATGGCTCTTATTACTTGGCATGTGTAGCTGAACTGAAGCATAGTGAAATTTCAGGAGTGGATGTGCTTGGTGGATTTGGTTTGCAGTGTTGGCTGTGACAGCATTGGTGATGCTATCTGAGGTTGAGCGGTGTGCTTGCCAGGAATGGAAATGCAAACCTAGATGTATGCTAGGATTGAGATATGACTGTGGAGTTGTTGTTGCTGCTTAAGTTTGGCTGCTGATGTTGTTGAGAAGCAACTGGGAAAGATTGAGAAGAATATGAAGCTGCAGGGCTGGGTATATCTAGACTGCAGGTAGATTGTGATGAGTTCTGGGACTGAATGGTTGGTGTTGTTTGCTGATCATGAAGCTGATGGTGCTTAAGGGTTGCAATGGAATTAAAGGTCTAATGTGTTGCAGTTTTGGTGCTGCGATAAGGATTTGCAGGATGCACAGCCATCTTGGATGAACATGAGTTGGTGATGCACAATGATTGTGCTACATAAGTTCTGGCCTGTGCAATGGCACATATCAAGCCTAGTCAGGCTAGTTAGAACCTGACTCATCTGACAAGTCATCTGACTCAGTGACTCGGTTGACTCACCTGGTGACCCGGTTTGACTCAGTGACTTGATCGAGTTGACCCGCCGATTTGGATCGTTGACCGAGTTGACTCGTTGACTGGTGACCGGGTGGACTTTGCTGGTCACCTGAGACACTTTCCGGTGCCATATTCCGGCCAAATTCCGGCCACATTACCAGTTTTCCGGCGACCGTTTTTGGGCAGAGTTTTCACATGGGCTTGGTGGATTTCTTTCTTTTGGACCTTTGAAGATTAGACCTAATTTTGGAAACAAGAGAGCTATTTAAAGGAAAGACTTCTACAACTTTTGGATAAACATATTTTTTTCTTGGAACTTTGGAGAGCCGGTTTTGTTTACGCTTCTAGGGTTTGCTTTTGTTCATCTTCTTCTTTTCAATTAATATTTTATTGATGAACTCCATAGATATGAGTAGCTAAACAAATATTATTGGTTATGGGATAAAGTTGATTTCTCAATATGTTATATGATTCAATGAATTAGTTTTGTCTCAATATTTTATTGTTTGTGATTCACAATTAATAGTGTTATATGATTTGATAGTTTGTTTGGTTGAGTCCGGAATCAATCCGATTTACATTCATCTCTAGAGCTATATTAGGGTTTTCAATACGAAAAAGTTGTTTATCCCTGATTCTAAGTAGCATAATTGTGGGTAGTGCTTGTAGTGATATATCCTACTAGTCACAAGTGAATCATAACTTTTGTTAAAACGATTAGTGCTTTTACACATTCGTTTGCATTGATTAGTCTTATTCCATAGAACTTATTGCTTTTAGGGAGTAAAATCTAATTGTGCTTTTACACTTTAGGTTGCTTTCTAGGAAGAATTCACATATGCATCTTTTAATGTGGTTGTGATGAAAACAGGGAATTAGCGGGATATACTTGTGATCAAGGTATCCTAGGACTTTTAGTAAATAAGAGATTAAAATACCAATTCTAATCATTGATGAAAATACATGTTTGTGAATGATACTATCCCGTGACCAATATCTTCTCCTTATTGATTATTCCAATTATTTGCTTTGCTTTATTTTATTTTTACTTTAGTATTTCGCTAAAACAACAAACATCCCCCCTTGGTTACCTTAGAAACTGAAAATCGCATAACAACAATTGCCTCTCTGTGGATACGAACTCTTCCTTACCTTGTACTTCATTCATATTTAGTGAGTAAGAAAGTGAAATTATTTTTGACGGATTGATAACCGATCACAAGAAACCTATGGAGGTCAGAGGCATAATCCGCAAGAAATCTATGGAGGTCAGAAGCATAACCATCATAGAGGGCAGCGAGGTCATAGGGTAGTTTGGGAAGAAATCAAGATGCCTCCACTAAACGCTAGCGTGGAGAAAATATGGGAAGCTATAATCCTGACGGAAAACATACCTGCACCATGGAACATGGGGAATGAACCGCCTCCAGGAGACAGAAGTCATGAATTTTGTTCCTATCACCATTTTCATGGACACCTAACGAATGATTGTAGGAATATAAAAAGAATCATCCTCAGAATGATAGACCAAGGAAAGCTAAACCATTTCTTAAAATGTGAAGAGAAGACTCAACCATTACCAACACCTCCACAAATTCACAGAGTAAATACAACAAAAGGGAAAGAAACATTTGTAGTAGAAGTTGGAGCGAAGGCCAAAAACTTGTTCTGCAATTCTATCGTACATTCGTACAGGACAATCGAAGATTTTCATGATAGTGTTCTCAGTAGGGTTTTCGCAAGAGATGCTGACAATAGAGAAGTAATGAACATCGCGAAGACATCGCCACTAAAAGAATGGCAAACGCAGATTATTTCTTTTACCGCGTAAGAGGTACCTGAGGGTGGCGAGATGCATGACAGTCCATTAGTGGTAAGATTGGAAATTAACCCAAAACTTGTTGATGATGAAGATGATGGGGCAGAAAATTCATGGGCTATAGGGGTGTACAGAATGCCCGGAAGCCTGCGGCCTGCCATGTACCGCCCGGGTCCGAAGGAGCCCATGGGCGCCCGACAGCCTGTCATGGGCTAGCCCGGCCTGCCCGATAATTATAAGTGGGCGGACCCGGGTTTTTGTTCAAATATTGGAGTCCAGCCTGTTAGCCTGCCCGGTAGCCTGTTTAGTTACCCGACCTGCCTGACTGCCAATAGCCTCGAATAAAGTTTTCTACTAGTGTGATGGATTTCTCAAGAACTTAAATTTCATATGTGGACAATTTATTGGGGTTAGAGAAAATTCTGAATTACATTTCACAATAATGAATATGAATTGCTTGAACTATCATTTGAACGAGTTACAAATATATCATCATTCATCAAGCCAAAAAAACAAACATATATACTTTAAAATTTTGAATTATCTCTTGGGCCCGAGGCCTGCCCGGCCCGACCTGGCCCGGCCTTTATTATTTCTCGGGTATGGACGGGCCATGGGCATTAAATTTTTGTTATTGCCCGGCCCGGCCTGGCCTGTTAAACTTAATGGGTAGTAAGGACTACAAGCCCGTCCGGCCCGGCCTGTGCTATAATCGGGCTTGGGCTGGCCTGCCCGGCGAGATGTACACCCCTAATGGGCTATAAATAGAATCTTAATTGATACTGGAAGCTCTGTAAACATCCTTTTTTACCACACTTACAAGACCATGGGAGGGAAAGACGAAGACTTGATACCTTCAACCTATAAGATTTATGGTTTTAATGGTACTGCCAATAAACCTAAAGGAGAAATTCGTATGCGAATACCACTAAAAGGATTATCAACTGAAATCTTGTTTTGCATAGTCGATGTGGAATCCCCCTATAATGCATTAATTGGGAGACCTTGGTTACATGAGATCTTGGGTGTAGCATCAACTTACCACCAGTGCATCAAATTTCCTCATCCCAGTGGTGTTGGAGTTATAAAAGGAGATTGGGCTGAGGGACAAAAGTGCTATGAAGTTGATGTGGAGTCTTGCGAGGAAAGGGTTGTTCAAAAGAAGAATTGGAAGCGGAATATCAAAGAAGAACAAAGAAGAGAAAGACTGATGGTGGACACAATAGAAGTAAGAGATGAAGATATATTGCGAAACCAATGCTTGAAAACAATTGGAAATTGCGATGGTCTCGCAAAAGGGAAGGAAATATCAGGGAATTTGAATGAAGAAACAGAGAGCAACAGGAGTAAGAAGTGTAAGAAATAAATAATTGATTTTAGAGTTGTGTAAAAAAAAATGTGTTTGGAGTGACAAAGACATGTCAAAAGTACAAAGAATATGATGATCGAAGAAGGAGTACGCGAAAGTCTCGCGATTTATGAATATAACGAAAGCTTGGTTAAATAATTACAGCGAGATCACAGCAAATGAAGCAAGATTATGTGATAATTTCACAAAGCTAATGAGAAGAAATAATCAAAAATCAATGAATGATTGCAAGAATTGATAGAAATGAAAGAATGAGTGAATGGGACGAACCTTTATGGCGTACACCCTAGTTCGCGAATGATATTTCGCAAGAGGCAAATGTAAGACCTAAAGTGCGTCATATAAGGGGGTATCTCTTGACATGGATCAGGGGAAAGGTTACACCGCCCCTGGAACCTGAGTCATGAAAATTAGGGGTCAATAAAGCCCATCCGGGAGAGATACCTTGGATTTCCAACTATATATATAAGGTTATACCCTGGTTGGACGACCGAGGGTCTCTTCCAATGAGTCAGTGTATGACCAAGGCGCCGAGGTAAACGGTTGAGCCAAGAGTGCCTGGGGCATTTGAAGTGTCTCGGCAAGTCTTGGCAAGTCTTGGCACATGTTGCACTCGGCCCAAAGAAAACTCCACTTAGGGTGCAGTCTCGTAACCATAAGCCCTATAGGTATAAGAGATAAGAGGCTGCGAAAACAACTGGTTGTTGTTAAGACCGGATGGAAGGAGCTAGTCTTGTATGGCCGATGTACGCCTCCTTGAAGGGGCAACCAGGGAGATGATAAGGGTGGCACCCTCCATTAGGGATCTGATAAGTGTCTTAAGACGCAAATGTCATGAGGCTCTATTTTCGCAAGAAAATTTAGGCTTGTCATATTTGTGCGATGATCCTGAAGAGGCAATAATACTAACGCGAGGGTAAGACGAGATCAATGGGTCTTTACATGAAAGTGTAAAGACGTCCTGCGATTTCGTCGCAAGACGGCAATGTCATGGGGCTTCAAGTTCGCAAGAATTTTTAGGCCTGTCATATTGTCGCAATAAAAACATCCTGCAGAGGAAATAATACTAAAGAAATGATAAGACAAGATCAATGGGTCATTACATGAAAGTGTAACGACGTCCTGCGATTTTGTCGCAAGACGGTAATGTCATGGGACTTTATGTTCGTAAGAATATTTAGGCCTGTCACATTGACGCAAAAATGAGGGGTGGCAAAATAAGACCTTTAACTAGGAAGGCAAAATAAGACCACACAAGAGCAATGATAAGGCAAGATCAACGGGTCATTACATGAGAATGTAAAGACGTCCTGCGATCTTGTCGCAATGATGAATTTCAACATAAACGAAGATAAGATCACACAAGAAATTGAGTAAGCAAAAAAAAAATTTGTGAAAATGGCTATATTTCTTCATTTATTTGTGAAGAATTAGCAACAGCAGTTGCGAAACTAAGAAGTATTATTACTTAAAGATTATCGATTTAATCTCTCATGTGAAAATAAATAACATAGGCAAATATGGGAATGATTAGAGTAAAAACTTGTTATTTATTTTCATATGATAGATTTACAGTAAGAGATTACAAAAATGGAAGGCTAGAAGGATAAATGTACAAGTATCACAAGAAGAGAAAAAGGAAATGGAGCTATCTCTCAGTTCATTCTTCTTTTTCATCAGACTCTTTACCAGACTCCTCTTCTTCGCTAACATCACTATCAGAAACATCCGAGGAAGGTATATTTTCAGGAATCTCATCAAGAAGACAAGGATATGAAGAAAGAGGAATATTGTGGTCATCGCAAACTGTCTTAATAGTTTGATTGCGAAAACGGACAGCATCATTATTGAAATTCGCTACAGTAGTTTGTAGTTTCTTCTTCAGCTTAGAATATTTGTCATTGCAAAGAGAGAAGTCTTTTGCAAGTTGCGCTTTCTCAGACTCAAGTTCCTTAATTCTGGTTTGAAACCTCTTCTCAGATTCTGCGAACAAATGACAATGAGTCAAGTAATTTAATAGCAGATTTCACAAAAAGAAGTGGTAAAGAAATGAAGAACAGTTAACAACCTTGTCTTTCATAAATCATATCTTTAACCAAGGAAGTATGCTCAGCATGAAGGCTGACGCTAACACCTAAGTTATTTTTGGCATTATCTAGAACTTTCGCAGCCCAAGCGAATTCATCATCACTATTTATGACAAGAAGTGAACGAATTTGATTTTCTCGCTCATTAAGTATGGCATTTTGGCGAAGAGATTCATCTTGTTCAATTTGGACTTCAAGAAGAGTTTTTTGGAATTTCGCTAATGCCTGTGCACCTTGATTAGCAATGCGATCCTTGTCATCTATAAGGCTATTAATTTTCTTCCTTGGAATATTATTATTCTCGTGGGAACTAAGATATAGACGTTTAAATCGGTTGGCTAAACCTAAACTAGATCTATGCTCAATTTCTAAGAGACGAAATTTGGTTTGAAGTTCATTTAATGAAAGAGAGTTAATTTTGTTTGACGAACTACTTAAAGATTCGTTGAGATGAGCGAGAAGAGCATCATCATCCATAGGCTCAGGAAATGAATGGAGAAGGATGGCTTCGTCAGAAAGATTATAAATGTCTGCGAAAATGATAAGTCAGGCAAAGAAAAATAAATGATAAAGCAGAAACGAAGGAAAGAGAAGAGTTTTATACCATAAAGTTGCTGATTAGCACTTTGAAGGGTAGATATTTTATTTTTCTGGGTAGAAGACTCAGCTTCCAACTGCTGAATTCTTTCGCGAAGAGTGGCAGTTTCATTTTCATTCTTCTTGTGAGATGTCGCAACTTCAATTTCTAGTTCTTCGGTATTTTTATGAAGTTGAAGATTTTTCTTTTCAAAGTTGTTGCGCCTCTTCTCAAGATCTGAGGCAACAACAAAGGAAGCTCTTCCAGACTATAAAGAAAGATAAAGGAACTATTAATATATGATTCAAAATTAAAATTATGAAGGAATAAAGAAGTATAAACATACCAAGGCACTGAGTGCATTCAAGAAGCTGGGAGTCAATGATCTGGAGATCCCCTGAAGAGACTCATTACCCTCCAGTAAAGAAGCATCACATATACTTGCGAGAGCTTCGCATATACCAGAGAGACGGTCATCTCCAAGCCCCTGCATGGAGTCTGAAAAGATATTAGACAATAACGTCATAGGAGATTCAGATGGATGATCCTCCTTCGTGGTAGAAATGTCTACATTATCGTCTTCTTCATCAGAACTCTCACTAGATTGAGGACTTGAGCGAGAAGAAGAATGGGTCTTTTGTTTTTTAGAAGGCGGTGTAGCAGATTTTTTCTTGCGAAGAGGGTCTTTACCCTTTCTTTTAACTCTCGCAGCTTTTGAAGCTTCTTCCTCGCCGGAAACTTCAACACCAACCTACATACACGAATGAAGATAAGAAACTGAGGCAACAATATTGTGGATAACAAGAGAAAATATTTCTTACTTCATCCGTGATTGAGTGAAGTATCGCCAAAGTACTTGGCTTTGGATTTATTTCATAACTTTTTCTCAATTTAGTGATCTGAAAATTTCGCAAGTTTAGTAAATATAAAAGGAAGGAAACATTGCAAAGCAAATGAAAATTAGAAAATATACCTCTTTTGCTTTCTCGGGCCAATTAAATACCCAAGGATGATAATTTGCGAGATTCGCAGGGAGTATACTGGAACCTGAAATGTAAGGTCCGTTCAAAAACAGCGGAAAGACACGCCATTTCTCATCTTTAGAGTAGCGAGGAACATTGTTCTTGCCAGAGTGCCAATCAATATATAACATGAGTATATTATCGTCGGGAACGTTCTCTTTTCTTTTCAATCGAGCACCCCAGCGAGATTTATCATTCTTCATATTCATCACTTCATAATTTTCAAAAAAGTTTTCTACTGAATACTTTTCAGAGACTATCTCTAAGTTTGCGAATTTAGGATCTTTGACGTCATCAGGATATAGAGATCCCTTACCAGCGCCACGATTGGCGAATTCAAGCATTAGACGGATGCAATCACCACTTAATTGATAAATAGCTCGCGAGAATTTCTCATGAGAAAGAATTTCATAGAACAAGGGCAATTCGGGATTGTAGAGAGGAATGGGAAGACCTGCGAGGAGTTGACCTAGCGAGATTATGATTTTCTGATCATCACAATGATGATCAGTAAATAATTTTGCAGAAAGAATAGATGAAGGTTCTTGATTGGGAATGGTGGACAAGGTGAAACCCTTTTCTTGTAAATTCTTTTGAGCCTCACCCAAGAGAGTTTCATATTTACGGCCAGGTGGAGCCATTCTCAGAATATGGGAATGATTAGAAAGTTAAATATCAAAAGAAAGAAGAAAAGAAAGATTTACAGTAGCAGGAACGTGAATGGCAGAGGAGAAGAATTGAAGAGGATTTGCAGAGAGAAAGTAAAAAAGAAGAAGAGGAAGGTGAGAAAAATATATATAGAGAAAAATTCTCGAGAAGATAAATGCATTTAATGCGAGAAGAGACGTGAATGGTCAAGAAAAGACGGTTGAAAGAGACGTGTCAAGAAAAGAGCGGAAGAAGAAACATGTGTAATAAATTCTGTGTAAGTACGGGATCATAACAGATAAAGATGAACCGTTGAGGCATTTCAAAAATACTAATTCTCATGACATTCTCTTCTTCGCAGAGAAGACATGAGAAGAGGCAAGATGTAGGATCATAATATCGCAACAACAATACCTCGCGAGATCAATAAACGACGATATTGCGAGAGTGTCGCAAATGAGTAATACAAATGACGCAATGAATGACGGCAGCCAAAACACGAGAAAGATGTGAAGACTTAGCGAGATTTAGGAAACTTGCGAGAATATATATTTGAACGTCTACGATATTTCGCAAGTCATTCCCGAAAATAAAGGACAGCTTAGCTGTCATCCATTGTGTAATACCCTATATAAGGAGTCGAGCAGGACTGTTGAGAGAGATCTTTTTCCGAGTGTTAGGCAAGTCATTAGGAGAGATAAAGTTTGTAGTGATTGTAATTTCTTTAGCTCTTTTCCATTCTATCTTGTAAACATTCAAAGAATTAATCAATAAAAATCATAGTTGTTCATCTTCAAATGTCTTAGTTGTGTGGACTCTTGTGAGGGGTGTAGTGTAGGATTTCCTGCAACTACAATATTAGTCCAGACCAGTATCTCAGTCCATTAGGATAGGTTCACCTTAGAAAACATTATCTACGTTTTTCTCTACATCCATCTTCTTAATCTATCCATGTGATTGGTTGACTCCTGTTTATGATGTCCAGAAACTATCTGAGTAGAGCTCTGTCACTTTATATGAATTTTAGTATGCTTGAGTGCAAACTCGTGTACATCAATTGGAATTTCGCATCAGGGTACTTCCTCCTGTAGTCAATGATTGTATGCCAACCAAGGAGATTCTTTAGTGCCTTCCAAGGTTTTGCGTAGATAGCTAGGGTCTGGAGTAAAGGTTTTGTGGGTACACCTCTGTTAAACCCTCCGGAGACATCACTCCACCGCTAGGGCCACCTAGCGGTTTAACGGCTTGCTGCACGTGCTAAGTGTAGTCATTTTTCTAGAATAAATTTGCTCGAGGACTAGCAAATAATAAGTTTGGGGGTATTTGATAGACACATTTTTGTGTCTAATTTGATCTCAATACTATATATTGTTGGCACTCGATTTTGTACTTATTATGGTGTTTTATGTGTGTGTAGGTATTTTTGGGGAATAAACATTTTTGGAAAATTCGGCTCAAAAAATTATGCGGAGCACCCCCGGGGGACATTTGCTATGCGGACTCTTACTTTGGATAAGGGGCACCTCAATTTATAAGGGGCACCTCAGTTGGACAATGCTATTCGCACCCCAGCTGTTGGATAAGGGGCAACCCTTTCTTCTTCATTTGAATTCATTTTTGGCGGGAAATTGGTTCTTGAAAACCCGAGAGTTTGCACTTAAGATTTCGACGAGTTTTAAGGAGATTAAATAGCTGGAGTTGGCATCAAGTATCCTGTTTTGACTAAACATGGTTGTTAATGTTGTCAGAATCGACTAACTTTGGATACAATCACGCGTGGAAGAAAACAGAGGAGCACGAGTTTGCATGGGTATGTTACGGGATTACAAAGAGTTTGAGCGTGTTTGAAAGACTTGTGGAGCGTGATTGAGTTAAACAAGGATAGTTTGGAGTGAATTGGATTGCTACAGACGCGTGCAGGAGAAGAAAAAAAGAGAGAAAATATTCCCGTGGCTGGCAGCATTAATGAGAATGATTCCGGATTTATTACAGTGATTTTGAGCCCCTGTCGAGTATATATAGGGTTCTGGGGATGCTGAGGAGAGAATGGAGAGTTAGGGGTGAGAACAGCGGTGATTAGTGAGCTGTAGAGAAGAAATCAGAGGTTGCAGAGTTGTTTCTGCTGCTGCTACACCTCAAGAACACGAAGAACATAAGACGAACGGAGCGCCGTCGTAAATGCTACAGTGACAACGACACATCACCGTGGGTCGTATTACTACAGCGACATTTACCATTTATCGTACGCTGTAACAGTGGTTTGTAACGCTTCCCATGCGTTGCAAATTCCTGGTTTATTTGATATCTCTCCTTTTCATCATTTGTAAGCACCTTTGAGCAATAAAACCATATTTTGAGCGTGTTTCCAACATGATGAGCTAAACCCCATTACTGGGACGACGGAGGAAGACGAATTTCATACATGGGTAAAATTATTTAATTCTTTTTTTAAGACTTTTGCATTAATTTTAATTGAAATATGATTTGAATTAATTGGTTGTCATTTAATTTGATGAGGTATGCTTAGCTTAAATGTTTTGATACATCATGCTTAGGATTTACAACCAATCTTTTGAGAATCTATCTTGGCAAAAATAAGAGTCCATGTTTTTATTTGTTGAGCGATAATTGTTAAAAGAATTAATATTTGAACCTTTTGTTATGAGTTTGGCCGAATCCTGAGTCCCAGCACATCTCTTCATCATGTGACAATATTTGTATATATTTTCTTTATTTTTAGTATTTTCTTTTATTAAAACTTAAAATCAATCCAACAAAGTCTGAGTGAACGACAACCCTTCTTACTACAACATCATTGAAAATAAACATCAGCTGGTATAAGGTCAATGTTCGATCAGGCGTGCACGGTGGGACCCACGTTCAATCAAGCATGTATGGCGGGCCCGCATTCATTCGCACGTATCATAGCACGATTTTTCAAGCCAAGGGTTTTTCAAGCTATAACCTAAAAGCTAGGTTTTGTATGCAACGGTGGAAAAAGAAGCAAAAACAACATGTTCATGGATTCATGGCTTGTTTTACTAAGCAATCCTAGGGCGGTTTTGCTATCAATTTCGGTGGAGAAACTAATCATGATATATCTTGCAAAAGAGTTTACCTAAGAAATTAGGGTTTAAAAAAAAAAAAAAAAAAACGTGAGAGCAAGGAAGAACGGACGAGGTACCTACCTCATACACGTGCAACGACGAAGTCCGGTGGCAGCAACAAAGTCCGACGGCGGCAGCAAATTCGGCGTCGTCAATGGCAGCAGCGTCGGTAGGGGCGGCAGCAAGGTCGTGGACGGGAGCTAGCCAAGAAAAAAAAAATATATGTGAGAAAAGAAAAGGGGTCGGTCCCTTTTATAAACAAATAATTAGAAGAATCCCAATAGAAAAAGGATTCCTCTTTTGATTTAAACGCCTAAGGAAGAAAACCGGTCCCACCCAAAAATTCCATGCTTGCACGGCGCATTCACATGGACAATTGCTAGCGGTCGGTCAAAGCTCTTCCGGGTAAACTCCTTTATCTCGTATTTCTCGCATATGTATGTCACCATCTCATGCCTACCCTACAATAGTGTAACCATTATGCGCTAGGCAGGGGACTTAATGTTGATGGTGGATTTTCGTTTAAGGCTAAAATTGTAAAAGCCAAAATTATGCGCTGACATCCTGCAAAGGATAAAGCCATTGATAAGTGATGAATACTTCTCCACTTTACTAATTCACCTAGAATAGAGCATGTGGCAACAATCCTAGTATTCTGTGAATCAAATACACAAAATTCATCCAGGTTGGAGCATGTAGCAACAATCCCATATACCCCATGAATTTATAGCATTATCAATTAATGCATGACCATCCTTGTATTTCATGTGTTGTTCCCGCTGAACTCTCATTATTGGTGCGCCATGACGGCTGAGTGTTGCTCTTAGCAGAGTAACACGAATCTCCAAGTGTCACTAATGAGGCATGCCCGAAATACCCGTACAGGCTACAACTCTCGGTGTGTTATACTAGCCCGATTGAGCATACATCTCTCGGGGTGTTATACTAGCCCGATCGAGCATCTGGACTGTCCATGTTAGTCTTTGAAATAATCACGACCACGCAAGTTGGCCGCATGATTTAACCATCCTAGACGATCCTCAGCAGGAGCAGGCTACCACCTTAATGACCACCAGCGGGCCCATTTATGCCCTGGTCGGTCGAATGCATACCACGCCTCCCAAATAACCACCGAACATCATCCTAAAGTAGGATGGTTGGACTGGTGTGGAGCAGCTTGGAAAAGCTTGTGCGCACAAGACCGCCAACGGTAGTCTCAAAACCAGCCACGGTCGTCCAACTTCACCGGCATGATTGGACGGCGTGGATTATCCCATGACCGGTCGGACAAGCTTGTCCTGCACACCGGCGGGCCCCCTCTCTACCTTCCTGGTCGACCATCTCCTGACCTATCCATAGAGCAACGTGCGTTTGCCCAAAGTATGGCCGGCGTAATGCTTAAAGGGTCGCAGGAAATTCCACTAAGGTCTCAAATTGATCACGACCATCCAACTTCACCAAAGCATGTTTGGATGGATTAGATCGAGCCTAGGACCGTCGGTCGGGTATCACCATGTTCACCACCGACCCAATGTGGGCCCCACATGGTCGGCCTCCCCAAAGGAGGAGCATAGCCTCGCCAAACCGTTAGGCTCAAGTCGTGTACACACGACCGATCCAAAACCCTAATTAGGGTTTGCGGCATATTACATGTGTCACTAATCGATCACGAGCGTCCATCTTCGCAAGCATAGATAGAAGGTGTAGATGTGGACTTAACAGGTCCTGAGCATGTCAACACGATCACCGTTGGCCCGTCTACACGCCTGACCAATCGGCCAAGACCGACCATGGCTAGATGCCTCGATTAGTGCGCCCAAACTAGGCATGGACGCGCGGTCCCCGATTCCTTTACGGCAACGGATTTCTGCCGCAAACCGATCTCAACCACTCAACTTTGCCAAACAAATTGAGTAGCCTAGATTATATCTTCATGGGGTAATGAGGTATGGACGTGTACACCGGCAAGCTGTCTACACGCATGCCCGGTCGGTCCTGCCTAATACACCTCCTATGTTTGGTTTCGACCAAGCTGAAGAGTGATGCTTGCGCACCTCTTCAAGACCCTAAACTCTATCAACGGTCGCAGATGAGTGTCATAAAATTATCTCGTCCGGCCAGCTCCACCATCTTGGTTGAACAGCCCTGTCTAGGAGTCAAGCGACCAATGAAGCATTCACATGATCACCGTCCACCACTCTTCCACATAGAGTGATCGGTCAAAGCATGCTCGCCCATGTAGCCTCCAACCGATCACTCGAAGATGGTTGGATGTGATGCTATTTTAAGACGCTTGATCATGATTTACTCCATTAAGCCTTAAAATAGAGATGCTTCATACGTGCTGAATATATTCGATGCATTACATGCATAGAATACACACGATATTTTATAAGTATCGACTTCCCAAATAACTTAGTTATTTAACCTAGCATTACGTGCTACTTCCTGTGGGTCCCACGATCCACACGATCGAGACATCAATCATGTCACAAACTGGGGGATACTAACTGGGTTATTGGTCTGGCGGTTTACAGCGTGCAGCGTACAACGCGCCATCACAAGAACATGTCAGGAAGTCATGGACGGTTAGTGATGACGGGAGAAGTGGGCAAGACTGGTCGTGTGACACTAACACACAACTCCACTACTCCATCACTCCACTTCCTCCACTTCCCATGAGAGACGTGGGTTAGGCTTAATGACTTGTATAAATAGGTTCTCCTCCCTATTTCCAAAGACAGGACAAGACAGAAAACCATGTGTTGATACAATCGTATTCAAACACCATAACTGATAGCTTACATCCTGCAAGCCAGTTCAGCTTTCTGATACAAGTCATAAAACAGCCAACACCTCCACAATCTCAACACCTTCTTCACTTCCCTCCCTAAGATCAAAAACATCTCCTTCACTTTGTGACCGAACCAAGTCTGGAATAGCCATCGGTGCACAGTCAATGCACCATCACGTGATTGAAATGAGAAGCATTGCTTCTAAGCTCACTGAGATGAAATTAACTGTGGATGAGAACTTTCTTGTCCAATTCAATTCGCTTCCATATCAGTATGCCGCTTTTCAAGTGCATTACAACACAATTAAGGAAAAGTGGACTGCAAATGAACTGACAAACATGCTGGTTCAAGAGGAAGCTAGGCTAAACCAGCAAGGGCTTAATCAAGCACATTTCATCAATCGAGGAGTGAATTATAAGCACAAGCCTGTAAAGGGAAATAAGGGAGCACCACAGAATAATTCTGGTCAAACTGAAAAAAAATAAGGCAAAGCAAGATGACAATAAGTGTCGTTTCAGTAAGAAACATGTATACTTCATGGTAGTGAGTTGAGACATCAGCTTCCCAGCCAGAGACTTATCCACTGTCTTAAAGCGTTCCTTAATGATATTCATAAAGTCTTTAGCACTGTCAAGTTTGGGAAGTGATCCTTTGATGTTTGAATCAATGTGCATTCGCATCAACATTATGCTCAGCCTATCACTTTTCTCCCACTTTTTCAAGAGATCCTTATCTTCAGTGGAACTCTTATCATCTACAACTGGCTTTTCAATTTGGAGGGAAAGATAAATATCCTGCACACCCAAAGTGAACTCAACATTCTTGCTCCATTCTGATAAGTTGGTGCCATTGAAGAATGGTATAGACGAAGTATACGAATGCAAAGACTTAGAACTAGAAGCTGTAAAACATGACAAATATACACAAAGTCAAACTCACACACATACAAATTAAAAAACTCATGTGGGTAGAATCTTAAACAAAACAACAATCATGTCATAAAGTCATAAAAAACATTCACACATATATAAGCAAGCAAAGACAAACATCTGTGGACATTATGCCTTTCATGGTTACATACATAATCATAATATTTGTTCAAACATGTGAATTAGAGTAACTTGTGGGTAACTTTTCATTCTAATATGTATGACTAAATAATTAATTACTTAATAGTTATATATACAAATACTTGAACAAACATCTCATGTGGGTGATAGTTATTCTCATGTGATTGCACAAAACGAAGTAGACTTACAATGACATGTTAATATAACATAATACTTTAGTATCACTGTGGTGATAGCTAAAGAGCATACAATTCAAACATTTTGATTATCTAAAACATGGTATCATATTTAATCACATTAAAACCCAAAATCAAAAGTTAAAGTCATCACTGAAAAGTCAACAGTTAATCATGTGAAAGTCAACAGTCAACAACGGAAGTCAAACAGTAAGTCACAGTCAACAACGGAAGTCAAACAGTCAGTCGAAGTCAGCAATGAACAAGATAAGTCAAACGGACAATCAACGGTGGAAGTCAAACAGACATGAAGAAGTCAAACTGTCAAAATTTCTTTTATTTCCAATCAAACGGACTTAATTTCTGACCTTCAAAGAAGATTGAAAACGTAAGGTGTTGGATTTGCATTAAGTCAAGCCCAATAAACTTAAAACTGACAAAACATCATGCAAGCCCATACACATTTTCAAAGTAACAAAAAATTTATTTCACGCACATGTTGTTTAACCCTAGCCATTACGAAAATTATGCAGACGTTTTGTGTACGCATGAGTCAAACAAATAGATTTTTAATCATGATCTAATCACATCATCATGTTATATCACGTCAAGCGACAATCATATGAAATCATGTTATTTTCAATCAAACAAATCAACAATATATCTTTTCATATATGTTATAAATCAAAAAGTATATCAAACTATTATAGTGAGCCCATATCATAGTTAACATGATCTAAGACTTTAAGAAATATAGCCGCATGATTGATTTGCACAAACAATAAAAAGGAAAAATGAAATACCAATCAAGTAAGACAAAACATTCATATTTATTCATCGTGCATAAACGCGATTATTAGTGATTAAACAGACATATTGATGGATTAATATCAACACAACAATTACATACAACATCATGGAGTTCTAAACCAGGCTCTCGATGCCAAATATAAGTTTTATTTATATACATAACAGTCGGATCTTCGAACAACATGATAATCACAATACGCATAGTTGTGTTAAAGTAGAATACCTGATGAAGCCATTGATTGAATCCAAGAAATCCTCCAAGGCTACAAGCACACCCATATAACAGAATACAATGGAATATCTTGGTTTCTCCTTCCTGACCCTTTTGTGTAATGAATAGTAAAATTCTCGAACCAATACTAACGGCTATTGAGTTCCTTTTATAGGTAGAAGGAGGACCAAGGTTCCTAGGTTTAGAATTAGCATTCAATCTCGACTGTCCATCAAGGAAGAGTTAAAAGGAATTAATCCCCAGAATGGTAACCAAAATATTTAGCAATATTCTTAATTAACCAAAAGTTATTACATGGCCCCACAGGATATTTCTATGTAAAGAAATATTATTACACATCCATGAAGATGAACTCGCTCCGTTCAATGTGGTGATGAATGATCGAATTTCAAGGGTGATTGAGAGTCTTAACAGTTAGGAAATATGGGTTTGTGCGATCTGAATGATATTGCAGGGAAAGAATGATTTGTGCGGCTTATGGAATGCATCCAGTGTCCAGCCATCATCAAATTGTTGAACCACATATAAGTTGTTTGTAAGAATGTCTGAACCACATAGCTCTTTCCAATCTCAACTGAACTAGCTTACTGCTCCAAGTCTGGTGGGTATTTGACTTGGGTTAAGATGGGTACTCGAAGCCATGATGAAACTGAATATTGAGTACCAGTTATGAACTAATTTGAGAAGGTTTAGCCGAGAGAATACATGGAGAAATAATGCAAGTTCTTGCCATTTGATTTGTGTCTAATTCGCTGTGATTGAGATGAGTTAGAGTCTCTGAATGATTTAAGAGCATGGGTACAGCGAAGAAGATTGGATGACCTTATACATCAACAAGATTCTCATATCTTTTTGTTTCCATATTTGCACAGTAAACGTTTGAGAGGCCAGTTGTTGGCAGATTCAAATTCAGTCTCCATGAGTTGATTGCACCAGCTTTGCCATTAACAAGACCATGATATATGGTGGGTCTTTAGGATGGGTTCGAAGAGGATTTTATGCGTACAAGAAGGACAGGGTCCTTGTGTTCAAATATATGTAAATTCGGTCAAGTTCTGGTAGCAAAAAAGTGACCATTTGCAGCTGCAGTCGATTGCATCATCTTGCCAGATAACTAGGGGGCTCAGGGCTTCGAATCAATGGTTATTTTCATATGGTTAGGATATATTTATGAAGCCAATAGGGAAACAAAATCTGGGTTGTATCTTGGCCGGAAATTCAACCAAGAATATGAACTATTGTCGTTGGTTTTAGTGGAGATGAATGGTATAGATTGAAAAGTATTTTTAGAAGTTGAGATGGATCATGAAACTAGGTTTGCGTGGAATTCAAGTATACAGCAAGGAAATTGAGCTATATAAGGAGCCGAAAATACCATACATGATGATCCCTAATACCCCCTCTGCGACTGCCATCACCATCAACAGAGATGAGCTCTTGCTCCTCTACAAGCCCTTCTGCATACCATATACACCATTTTGTACCTCGTGTAGTTCCATCATCATCATATTCCATTCACTATACCTCCACCAGACCACCTGCATACAGCCACCGCCAGTCGCAACTCCATCCATACATAGTTCACAAACTTTTGCATCTGCAGAGCAGTTCCACCTACCACCATCAGCATATCAACATCAGCACAACATCGCCGCCTTCATCGGCTGTTGTTACATCTATTCCACATGCAGTTTGCGAGCTATGGTAACAACAAGCAGCAAGCATTCGGATCAGCATTGTACCACCATATTCCATCACTACCAGATCACCAGTCTACTTCACATCATCTCTCCCAAGATGCTTGGGTTTGCTTGTAGTTAGAAGTTTGCTTTCACTTTTCATATATTTTTATTTTGTTATGAACTCCAATAGTTAAATACCTATATGGTTAGGGTTATTTCAAAACTATGTGAGTTGTCTTTGATATTTTATCAAATTGATCTTTCTTCTTATATTATTTTATTATTTGTCATATACGGTTCTTATGACCATGAATTGTTTGTAGGTTTTTAAAAGGCCAATTAAATTACTTGTTTGCAATGCTAATACTAGATTTTAGAACCGTAAACCGTAATTGTTATGGTAATTCAATCACAAGTAGCAAAACATCAACGTTGCAATGGGATTTTGTGGATTTTGATGTGTATTTGACAACCCTAAGTTAACATGTCGAACTTACGAGCACGTGGTTAGGATCAATCCGACTCATAGAACATACCGGTTAGTTAAGTTACACTAGAGAGCTTATTCAAAGTGGCTTGATTGACTAGACACGAGTAGAGAACTTATTCTACGAAGTGACTTTGGAGTTTATTAGACTTGTTGAACTTATAACTTGTCTAGGATTGTTAATAAACGTATTTTGAAGAACATTCATGTTCACTAGTGGAGAAATACCTCCTAATCATTCCCATCCTCATTGTTCACATTCATATTTGTTTTATAGTTTTTGCATATTCATATTTTTCAGGAATTAAATCAACAACTTTGACTCAACTCTCCCTTAGGAACGAACCTGCTTATCATTGTGCTATTTGATAGGTGTTGTAAAACACCTAATTTTATATCTAGTATTTATGCTTTCTTTGCTATTGTCTTTGAGAATTGTGTCTCTTATGTTTGATTTTGAGTTTATCAGGTGCAATGGAGTCAATTGGAGCGAAATGAGGAGAAATTACCCATTCGGAGCAAAAAGGCAACAAGGTCAATTCACATACGATATTTGAAGCATGCAAGGTTGCGCAAGAGGAGTTATGCGTGAAATTAAGCTGTCAGTCTCCTAGAGCTGAGCATCTGGTTAGCCCTTAACCACCACAACGGGGTGCCAATATAAACTCTACTCATTACCTAACCCTAGCTTTCAGGGAAAATATTTCTTTCAATCATCATTCGTACCTGAACCGGAAAGAGAATAGATGTACACCAGCCACGAGAGATCGAGAGCATAAGCTGTTGAAGAAAATGGAGATCGAGAAGGGAGAATTGAGGGGGTTGCTCGTGAGATCAAAAAGAACACAGAGAAGGTAAAAATGGAAGAGATCGATAGGTTTTAGTAACTGTGAAAGAAGCCAGAAAACACAGATGGCGATGCAATGACGCAGTCGATGTTTATTAGTGAAATTGCTGGGATTTTGAAGTCAAGAGGGAGATGGAAATTGGGTACAAACCAATTGGCAGAAAACTAAATTGTTGCTGTGGAATTTAAAGGAAATGGATTTGAAGTTAGGGTTCAAGAGGAGATTTCAGAGGTGCTGAGTTTTGAATCAAAATACAAATGAATCTACTGCTGCTCAATTGACGATGGGATGTGTCAGATTTGAGTCTCACTCAAAGTGGCGGTGTTGATATTCATGGGTTTTCAGTGATAGATGGAATTTGGTGGTTGCATCTGAGATCTGAGAAGAATCAGAGAATGGGATTTGAAGCTAAAAGAAGAAAGAGTGGGTGTTGCTGTTCAAAGTGCAGGTGTTAAAGGCACTGTTGATGGAGAAAATAAGATGTGAATAGCTCCAATGAAATGGTTAGTCTGTAGCTCAATGATGTTGCTGATGAGATGGAATGAACTCATGGAGCTGGAGTAATTGGTTGTGTATGAGCTACAATCAGGTGGTATGGCTCTTTAGCAGCTGAGGCTGAGAGGTATTGCAGGTCTGTGAATATTGTGGTGGTGACTTTGAGTTGCAACTGAAGTAGAGGCTGTATGTGTGTGTCTACCGCTGTCACAGGGAATGTAACGGGGTTGCGAGACAGATTTGAAGAGATTGTGGTGAGCTGGTAGAAAGGCAGAGTGGTGATGTTGGATAAACCTAAATGTATGTGTAGGTCTGAGATGAATGTGTTGAATCTGCAGTGGTGAATGTATGGCTTTAGGATTGAGTGGAGCTTTGTGACTAGCTAGCTGTGACTTGTGGCAAAGTTCTGGTGGTGTTGATGTGCAGTCCGGGGCTTTGTAGGTCTGCTAAGAATAGTGGTGATTATCATGGAAATGGGGCAATAGAGGCTGCAGAATATGATTCTGATAGAGCTTACAGGGAAGACTCAGTGGAGATGGCAGGTGCATTGAAATGGTGCACTGAACTGGTGCTAATGTTTGTTTCCATGGACTGATGGTGGTTACAGTCAGGATTTGGTGGTGATTGAATGGTGACTATCAAAGGCAGATGGCTCAAGTGACTATGGCTCGATTGTTTGTAATTATTGCAAGCAATGTCACTGGAAATGCAATGGAATGATGGAGCTGAAATATGAGCTACAGTTGGCGGACTAATGGAAGTGCTCGAAGCTGTGCTCATGACAGTAGGAGATGGGAGTTATGGCGAGCTCTGATGATTGTGCTAGACTCAGATGAACTGGTAAAGGTTGAGCTGGATTGCAGCTGGGAGTCTTGGTGGTTTCTGTTGCCATTGAGCTGGATGGAGTAGTTATGGTGGCAGTGATGGAAAGAGCTGGAGCTGACCTGCAGTGCAGAAGGGGTTGAATTGGATGGAGATGATGGTGATGTTGAACTGAATTGCAGAGCCAGGATGGAACTGGAATTGGTATTGAATGAATGCTTGTACAGCTGAGCTGGTGCAGGTTGATGCTGTGAGGATTGAATGAGATTGACAGGTCTTGTGGTTTGCCAAGGACTAGGGTATGGATTGGATTTCTCTGTGGCTGATTCTGGATGTCTAAGAAGATGGTTGCAGCTGCTGTTAAGATGGTTCAGGGCTGGTAGTGAAGCATAAAGATGGTGCAACTCAGATTCTAGTATGTGAAATGATTCAAGCCATGGCAACTCAACTGAGTCAGACCAGTTAGCTCACCTGAATAGCTGACTCGGTTCTGACTCATGATCTTACTGAGTTGAGTCACCTGACTCGGTGATTGACCTGGTTTGACTCAGTGGTTTGACTGAGTTGACCAGACCGAGTTGACTCGTTGACCGGTGACCGGTGACCGGGTGGACTTTGCCGGTCACCTGAACCAGTTTCCGGTGCCGATTTCCGGCTGATTTCCGACCATAATACCAGTTTTCCGGCGACGTATTTTTGGACATATTTTCTACATGGGTTTCTTTCTCTTATGGGCTTGGTGGATTTTCATCTAATGGACTTTGAGACTTGACCTAATTTTGGAAGAGAGGAAAAGCTATAAAAAGAAGAATTCTACAACTTTTGAAGGACGTTTTATTCTTGGGAACTTGGAGAGCCGCTTTTGTTTACGCAACTAGGGTTTGATTTTGTTCATCTTCTTCTTTATTCAATTCAATATTTTGTAATGAACTCCATAGCTATGAGTAGCTAAATTTAATATTATTGGTTAAGGATGTAGTCCTATTTCTAAAACTTGTGTTTGCTTTATGTATTAGTTTTCTCTCTTGATTATCGTTCACATCTCTCTTTGTTTTAAGAATCACATGATTGATGTATTGTGATAGGATTATGATGTTTGATTAGTTAAGTGGCCAATTAATTGAACTTGCATCCTAGTCCATAGCTATTTTAGGGTTTTTCATCGAGCGATAACCCTGAATACAAGTAGCATGATATGTTTACGGTTTGTAGTGATACACTCTCGTAATCATATGTAGAGTTTGACCATTGTCCGAATTGTTATGCGCAACGCATGACAATTGAATTGATTAGCCTATTTATGAAACTTAATGCTCCTAGGAATTGAACTTAATTAGCGCAAGGCGTTAGGTTATTCTTTAGGTAGAATTCACATACGCACTCTAAGAAATTGAATACTCTAATGTGTGTGTTGATGAACTTAGGAAATTATTAGATTATCTTGCTCTCTTGATTCTCTAGGCTTTTGATAATATAAGAGATTAAATCGCAATTCTAATCATATATGCAAGCACATGTCTAAGATTGAAGATGAATTCCTTGACCAATATCTTTCTCTATTGATTACTTTCTACAACTTACTTTGCTTTTAATTTGCTTTTATTGCTTACATAAAAATCAGAAATCCCCCCAATTGGTTACTCTAAGAAATTGAATACATAATAACTACAATCGCCTCTCTGTGGAAACGAACTCTTTCTTATCATATACTTTAGGAAAGTGAAATTATTTTTGACTTATACATACGACTTATAACGATCAAATTTTGGCGCCTTGAGTATTCATTTTTAATTTTCGGGAGGCATACGGCTAGTTATTAAGTTTTTAGTTTCTTATTTCTGTTTTTGCTTTTATCTTTGCTTCTTGTTTTCTTGTCTTGTTTCTCACTTGTTTGCGAGAATTGTTTTCAGGTACCTAATCCCTGGCTTCTAAAGATTGGAATTATCCACGGTGCGGTATAGCTACTCGAAGAGGCACAATACTCCAACCAAGTAAAGATACAACGGAAGAACAAGAGTTGGAAACGGAAGAAGAGACTTTCCAACAAGGAGAAGCAGTTTTAGAACAAGAGGTTCCGGGTGAACAAGAACCACCTTTTGAAGAAAAAGAAGAAGCAATGGGTGATGAAAATCGTTCACTCAAGGAGTTAGCTTCTCATAGGCTTGATACACAACAGGGGTGTATTCAAACGAACTCTACTTTTGAGATAAAACCGGGGTTGCTTAGAGAATTACCAAAGTTCCATGGCATGGTGAATGAAGACCCAAACAAGCATCTTATGGACTTCCACACCATTGTCACGGCCATGCTTCCAGCGGATGTTGCGGCGGATGGTGCAATGTTGAAAGTTTTCGATTTCTCTTTGATGGATAGTGCTAAGGATTGGTTGTACTATTTACCTCCCGGAAGTGTCACAACATGGAATGGGCTGAAGAAACTCTTTTTAGAGAGATATTTTCCTGCATCAAAGGCTACTCAAATTCGCAAGGAGATTTGTGGGATGAAGCAAAATGTGGGAGAATCCCTATATGAATGTTGGGAACGCTACAAGAGATTGGTGGCAAGCTGCCCTCACCATCAATTCAGTGACGCTATGATCATCCAATATTTCTATGAAGGACTTCAATCAAGTGATAGGAATCTTCTTGACGCTGCAGGTGGTGGTGCACTAGTTAACAAGACGGTGGCACAAGCTAGAGAGTTGATTGAAAACATGGCAGCGAACTCACAACAATTCTTGAGTCGTGGGTCGGATGTGATTCTAAGAAGGGTGAATGAGGTGAGCGAGGTTGAGGAACTTCGTCAACAAATGGGTAACATGAACGCAATGCTTCAACAAGTTGCAGCCGCGGTGATACCGAGTTCCACTCAAGCTTATGAAGACGAGCAAGCTAATGCGATCTTTCCAAATCAACAAAGACGGTATGATCCCTACTCTAACACTTACAATCCGGGATGGAGGGATCACCCCAATTTTAGCTATGCCAATAAGCAAGGAGCGATTCAACAATCTAGTTTCAACAACCCGAGTGGATTTCAACCTCAACAACAACAATTTTAGTCGAGACAACATTTTCAACAACAACAACAACCTCAAAATATGGGGTCTAATATGGAAGAGTTGCTGAAATCTTTTATGCAAAGAACGGAGAGTACGGTTAAGGATTTGCAAACTCAAGTTGGTTCTATGGCTATTGAGTTGAATCAATTGAAGGCACAAAATGGTGGGAAACTCCCTTCTCAACCTATCAACCCAAAAGAGGGTGTTAATGCAATTACGTTGAGGAGTGGTACACAACTTGTGCAACCCAAAGTCACTGATTCGGGCACGGTGGAAACACCAAAGGAACCTGTTTTGGAGGAGAAAAATGAGGATTCTCCCCAAACTTCTGAGGTACTTATTTCTAACTCTAAAACTCCGGTTTCTACTTATGTTCCTCCTTTACCTTTCCCTCGCAGATTTGCAAATTCCAAGAAGGGGGAACTAGAAAAGGAGATTTTAGACATTCTCAAGAAGATCCATGTGAACATACCACTCATAGATGCTATCAAGAAAGTTCCAAAGTATGCAAAGGTGTTGAAGGACTTGTGTACCAATAAACAAAGGCTCAAAGGTAATGAAGTGCTTAGTGTGGGGGAGAATGCTTCGGCAATCTTACAACACAAACTCCCACTTAAGTGCAAGGATCCCGGTAGCTTTGACATTCCCGTCACAATTGGTAACACCACATTTAATAAAGCTATGTTGGACTTAGGTGCATCCGTTAATGTTATGCCTGCGTCTATGTATAATTCACTTGATCTTGGTCCTCTTAAAAAGTCTAGAATTGTGTTGCAATTATCCGATCGTTCTAATGTCTACCCAATGGGTATTGTTGAGGATGTTCTTGTGCAGGTTAATCAACTTGTATTTCCAGCTGACTTTTGCGTGTTAGAGATGGATGAAGGTTCACCGGACTCGTCTCTTCCATTGCTACTTGGGCGTCCCTTCATGAAAACGGCGAAAACCATTATTGATGTTGACAAGGGAACGCTAACTATGGAGTTTGATGGAGAAATAATACGTTTCAACATTTTCGAGACGATGAGATATCCTAGTGATGTCCACTCTTGTTTCTCCATTGATGTGATGGACACATTGGCGCAACAAATGTTTGAGTTGAATGGTGTTGATACTTTGGAAACCGTGCTCACTACACCCATTGATAACGGTTTGGAGTATAGTGATGAGATTAAAGAAACCATTGGTTCTCTTGACTCATTACCGGAAAAATCAGCAATTAAGAATATTTCATATGCTTCTTTACCTTGCAATAATGAAAAACTTGTGCCATCTATTGTTAAATCTCCAAGTTTAGAATTGAAACCTCTTCCAAGTCACTTAAAGTACTTGTACTTGGGTGACAATGAAGATTTACCCGTGATTGTTTCTAACGAGCTTAATGAATTACAGGAGCAAAAACTTCTAAGGGTGCTAAGGACGTACAAGACGGCCATAGGATGGACAATTGCCGATATCAAGGGTATAAGCCCTGCCGTTTGTATGCACAAGATCCGTGTGGAGGATGATACAAAGCCTACAAGGGAAGCGCAACGTCGTTTGAATCCTCCCATGATGGAAGTTGTGAAAAAGGAGATACTCAAGCTTTTGGGCGTGGGTGTTATCTACCCCATATCCGATAGCAAGTGGGTAAGCCCGGTACAAGTGGTACCAAAGAAATCAGGTGTGACGGTGGTGGAGAATGATAAGAATGAACTTGTCCCAACTCGTGTGCAAACCGGTTGGAGGGTTTGTATTGATTATAGAAAATTGAATGCCACTACTAGAAAAGATCACTTTCCATTGCCTTTTATTGATCAAATGCTTGAACGTTTAGCTGGACACTCTTACTATTGCTTTCTTGATGGCTATTCAGGTTATAATCAGATTGTGATAGCACCGGAGGACCAAGAGAAAACTACTTTCACTTGTCCTTTCGGTACTTTTGCTTATAGAAGGATGCCTTTTGGCTTGTGCAATGCTCCAGCTACCTTTCAAAGGTGTATGGTAAGTATTTTTTCGGAATATGTTGAAAACATAATCGAAGTGTTCATGGACGATTTTAGTGTCTTTGGTGATTCATTTGACCTTTGCTTGAACAACTTGTCTCTAATCCTTGAACGATGTGTTGAAACAAATCTTGTGCTAAATTGGGAGAAGTGTCATTTCATGGTAACTCATGGCATAGTTTTAGGCCATATAATATCTTCTAAAGGCTTGGAAGTCGATAAATCTAAGATAGACCTTATTCGTGCTCTAACCCCTCCCACTACGGTGAGGGAGATACGTTCTTTTATTGGTCATGCAGGTTTCTATCGTAGATTCATCAAGGACTTTTCCAAGATAGCATCACCACTTTGTAATTTATTGCAAAAAGATGTGGTTTTTAACTTTGATGAAAAATGTATGGTGGCATTCAATCGTTTGAAAGAACTTTTGATTTCAGCCCCTATCATTAAACCACCGGATTGGAGTAAGCCTTTTGAGCTCATGTGTGATGCAAGTGACTATGCGGTTGGTGCGGTGCTTGGGCAACGTGTGGGGAGGATACCTCATGCCATTTATTATGCTTCTAGAACGTTAAATGAGGCCCAACAAAACTACACAACCACTGAAAAAGAGTTATTAGCTATTGTTTTTGCTTTGAAAAAGTTTCGCTCTTATCTAATTGGTACAAAAGTTGTTGTTTTTTCTGATCATGCAGCACTTAGATACTTGCTTACAAAGAAAGAGGCGAAACCGAGGCTCATACGATGGATTTTACTCTTGCAAGAGTTTGATATTGAAATCAAAGACAAGAAAGGAATTGAGAACACTGTTGCGGATCACTTGAGCCGTCTTGTTGTGGACAAGGAGACTATCCCGTTGCGTGAAAGTTTCCCGGATGAGCAACTATTCTCAATTGCCTTTGGAGAACCATGGTACGCTGATATTGTTAATTACTTAGTGTCTAAACAAATCCCAAAAAACTTGTCTCGCGCTGAGAGGGACAAACTTAAGAAGTTAGGAAACCAATACATATGGGATGATCCATACTTATGGAAACATTGTAGTGACCAAGTAATACGTAGGTGTGTTCCCGAATCTGAATTTAATTATATCTTGTCTTTTTGCCACTCATATGCTTGTGGAGGACACTTTGGGAGCAAGAGAACCGCTCTCAAGGTACTAGAATGTGGTTTCTTTTGGCCAACTTTGTTTAAGGATGCACACGCATTTTGTATCACATGTGATAGGTGCCAAAGAACAGGCAATCTAGGTGCTCGAAATCAAATGCCACAAACTATTATTCAATTTGTGGAGGTTTTTGATGTATGGGGAATTGATTTTATGGGCCCTTTTGTCAATTCTAGTGGGAATTATTATATCTTGCTTGTTGTGGATTATGTCTCGAAATGGGTGGAAGCTAAGGCCACCCCAACTAATGATTCTAAAGTTGTTTCAGATTTTGTGCAAGCTAATATATTTGCAAGGTTTGGCATTCCAAGGGCGATAATTAGCGATGGAGGTTCACATTTCAAAAACAGGTTTTTGCAAAGCTTGTTAAGGAAGTACAATGTGTCACATAGGATTGCAACACCTTACCATCCGCAAACAAATGGACAAGCCGAAGTTTCCAACCGAGAGGTGAAATCCATTCTAGAGAAGACGGTGAATCCAACAAGGAAGGATTGGAGCATGCGACTTAATGATGCTTTGTGTGCGTATAGAACCGCATATAAAACACCTATTGGGATGTCTCCTTTTAGGCTTGTTTACGGTAAACCTTGTCACTTACCCGTTGAAATTGAGCATAAGGCGTTTTGGGCTATTAAGCAATGCAACATGGAGTTGGATGGTGCTGGAAGGTAAAGAAAGTTACAACTTCAAGAGTTAGAGGAGATTCGCAATGATGCATTTGAAAGCTCACGGATTTACAAGGAAAAGACGAAAGCTTTTCATGATAATATGATTACAAAGAAACAATTTTGCATTGGGCAGAAAGTGCTTTTGTTTAATTCTCGCTTGAAATTATTTCCGGGTAAATTAAGGTCACGTTGGATTGGACCTTTTATTGTGACTAATGTGTTTTCTCATGGTGTAGTGGAAATTCGTAGTTTAGCTACAGGTAATGAACTTAAAGTGAATGGGTACCGGTTGAAACCATATTATGAGAACTTCTCTTCGGATGTCGTGGAAGGAGTTAATCTTGTGGAAGTACTCCCTCTGGAGGAGTCGTAGAAAGCAAGGAGATAGTCGGGCTGACGACTTTAAACCAAGCGCTAAATGGGAGGCAACCCATCGGTTTTGTATCTCTTATCTTTTATTTTCTTTTCTTGTCATGTTTTTACTTTTTCTGATTTTTTTGTCACTTTTCCGTTAGGATTTCCCACCTTGACTTTCTTTGGAAGATTCAATTTACATTGAGGACAATGTAAAGTTTAAGTGTGGGGGAGTGGTTAAGCATTTGCTTAAATTTTTCAACTTTTGTGTAAATTAGTGAATAAAAACTCCAACTTGTAGTTAGTTTAGAGTCACATAGTATACATGTCGCTAAGATTACATCGAGAATCTCACAAGAGTGACTGAACTTAGAGATGACAGAGAACATGATCGGGTTTCTTAATTGTATGGGAGTTAAAGTTGGATTTAACCATGCCAGTGGCAAATAAGGTGCAGACTGAATTCGGTATTAGAGTTGTGATCCCCTATAGTGGAGACTACCCATGTTACATAATGTGAGGCACCGACCTTCAATTCTTTGTACCTGTCTAAATTTGTGCTTTTAGAGTGTGTGTCACCGTACGTAAATTCCGGGCAGAATGGTGAGCTGTCCAACCTACCACCATAAAAGCACTATTTTGATCTCTTGAGTGCTATTTTTTATCAATCATGTTGGTGACATCGAATTGCTAACTTACATACCACTTGTAATCTTGTTCGCAGTTAGCACCATCCACCTTATCTCTCTCTACACCAACAGGTCCATAGAAACACTATCATCATCAACAAGAGGAGCATCACAAAATTTGAAGGAAAGTTGAACACGTTCATGGTTTACAAGCAACGGTACAAAATTGAGCAGATTTCAGATTCAAGTAAAGCAACAAAACAAGGAGCAGAATTTTTATAAGTTGAAGACTATTGTACAAGAGTGAAAATTATCAAGATGAGAGTTCGAGAAGTTTATGATATCAAGACATATAAGTTGTGAAGAATCAAGCGGTAAAGCACTTACACCATGGCCTTTGTACTTACGTTTTTATTTTATTTGTATTTTACTTTCTCTTGTCTTAAAAAAAAAGAGAAAATTTTTAGGTTTGTTAATTGTTTTTATTATTTTGTTTTATTTTTATTTTGTATTTGTTTTATTTCTTATTTAAAAAAAAAAAAAAAAAAAAAAAAAAAAAAAAAAAAAAAAAAAAAAAAATTGGGTTTGTATGTTCGTTTTTAGTTTTGTATTATTTCAATAAAGCCAATGGAAAGAAGGAATATCTATAATGAAGTTTCAAGCAACAAGGAATTTGAGGAAAGAATCATATTGTCGATATTTTACGAAGTTCAAGAGTTATCATCAAGAGTTGAAGACCGAAGACGAAGATGAAGACACCGAATGAAGACCGAAGACGTTTCTATGGATGCTGTGAGAGTGGGTAAGTAAGCATATTCCCACCTTCGTTAAATGGTTGATTTCCTTTCTTAGAGATCGTCAGAAAAATGGGTTTTAAAAAAATTATAAAAGATGTGGGTTTTTAAAACAATTCGGAGGGTTTCTACCTTCCTACCATTCAACGTGTCGCAGGATTCTCTCTTCATTCCTACCTGGACACATGTGTGACCCATAAAAAGTTGTTTATTATTGAGAGCAATATCATAAAACCCTTTCTTGTGAGGCAGAGTCGAGACTTTCGATCACTCCGAACCCGAATTTTTGTCGAGAAGGGATGGTTATTTCTCTCTCAACTTTTAAGAATGAGATTGTGTTCATTTATGTGTCTAACTTCTTATGACTAGTGTGCAGAATCTCTATGTCTTCTTAGCGCGTTGGATGCTATCATTACGGAGAACTAGTAAGTTGGAAAAGTAGGTTTTGTGGGTATATCTCTAGTAAACCCTCACGAGACTATAACTCGTCCACTAGGGACACCTAGGGGTTTAAAGGCTTGTTATTTATGCTAAAAGTGACCGTAGCCTCGACGACACGGAGTTGTATGTATTTTTCATATTTTGTTTTGTTTGATTTGCTCGAGGACTAGCAAAGTCTAAGTGTGGGGGAATCTGATAGGTGTTGTAAAACACCTAATTTTATATCTAGTATTTATGCTTTCTTTGCTATTGTCTTTGAGAATTGTGTCTCTTATGTTTGATTTTGAGTTTATCAGGTGCAATGGAGTCAATTGGAGCGAAATGAGGAGAAATTACCCATTCGGAGCAAAAAGGCAACAAGGTCAATTCACAGACGATATTTGAAGCATGCAAGGTTGCGCAAGAGGAGTTATGCGTAAAATTAAGCTGTCAGTCTCCAAGAGCTGACAGAGCTGAGCATCTGGTTAGCCCTTAACCACCACAACGGGGTGCCAATATAAACTCTATTCATTACCTAACCCTAGATTTCAGGGAAAACATTTCTTTCAATCATCATTCGCACCTGAACCAGAAAGAGAATAGATGTACACCAGCCATGAGAGATCGAGAGCATAAGCTGTTGAAGGAAATGGAGATCGAGAAGGGAGAATTGAGGGGGTTGTTCGTGAGATCAAGAAGAACACAGAGAAGGTAGAAATGGAAGAGATCGATGGGTTTTAGTAACTGTGAAAGAAGCCAGAAAACACAGATGGCGATGCAATGACGCAGTCGATGTTTATTAGTGAAATTGCTGGGATTTTGAAGTCAATAGGGAGATGGAAATTGGGTACAAACCAATTGGCAGAAAACTAAATTGTTGCTATGGAATTTAAAGGAAATGGATTTGAAGTTAGGGTTCAAGAGGAGATTTCAGAGGTGTTGAGTTTTGAATCAAAATACAAATGAATCTACTGCTGCTAAATTGACGATGGGATGTGTCAGATTTGAGTCTCACTCGAAGTGGCGGTGTTGATATTCATGGGTTTTCAGTGATAGATGGAATTTGGTGGTTGCATCTGAGATCTGAGAAGAATCAGAGAATGGGATTTGAAGCTGAAAGAAGAAAGAGTGGGTGTTGCCGTTCAAAGTGCAGGTGTTAAAGGCACTGGTGATGGAGCAAATAAGATGTGAATAGCTCCAATGGAATGGTTAGTCTGTAGCTCAATGATGTTGCTGATGAGATGGAATGAACTCAGGGAGCTGGAGTAATTGGTTGTGAATGAGCTACAATCAGGTGGTATGGCTCTTTAGCAGCTGAGGCTGAGAGGTATTGCAGGTCTGTGAATATTGTGGTGGTGACTTTGAGTTGCAACTGAAGTAGAGGCTGTATGTGTGTGTCTACCGCTGTCACAGGGAATGTAACGGGGTTGCGAGACAGATTTGAAGAGATTGTGGTGAGCTGGTAGAAAGGCAGAGTGGTGATGTTGGATAAACCTAAATGTATGTGTAGGTCTGAGATGAATGTGTTGAATCTGCAGTGGTGAATGTATGGCTTTAGGATTGAGTGGAGCTTTGTGACTAGCTAGTTGTGACTTGTGGCAGGTTACAGCTGGTGTTGATGTGCAGTCCGGGGCTTTGTAGGTCTGCTAAGAATGGTGGTGATTATCATGGAAATGGGGCAATAGAGGCTGCAGAATATGATTCTGATAGAGCTTACGGGGAAGAGACTCCGTGGAGATGGCAGGTGCATTGAAATGGTGCACTGAACTGGTACTAATGTTTGTTTCCATGGACTGATGGTGGTTACAGTCAGGATTTGGTGGTGACTGAATGGTGACTATCAAAGGCAGATGGCTCAAGTGACTATGTCTCAGATTGTTTGTAATTATTGCAAGCAGCTGCTGCCGGAAATGCAATGGAATGATGGAGCTGAAATATGAGCTACAGTTGGCGGACTAATGGAAGTGCTCGAAGCTGTGCTCATGACAGTAGGAGATGGGAGTTATGGCGAGTTCTGATGATTGTGCTAGACTCAGATGAACTGGTAAAGGTTGAGCTGGATTGCAGCTGGGAGTCTTGGTGGTTTCTGTTGCCATTGAGCTGGATGGAGTAGTTATGGTGGCAGTGATGGACAGAGCTGGAGCTGACCTGCAATGCAGAAGGGGTTGAATTGGATGGAGATGATGGTGATGTTGAACTGAATTGCAGAGCCAGGATGGAACTGGAATTGGTATTGAATGAATGCTTGTACAGCTGAGCTGGTGCAGGTTGATGCTGTGAGGCTTGAATGAGATTGACAGGTCTTGTGGTTTGCCAAGGACTAGGGTATGGATTGGATTTCTCTGTGGCTGATTCTGGATGTCTAAGAAGATGGTTGCAGCTGCTGTTAAGATGGTTCAGGGCTGGTAGTGAAGCATAAAGATGGCGCAGCTCAGATTCTAGTATGTGAAATGATTCAAGCCATGGCAACTCAACTGAGTCAGACCAGTTAGCTCACCTGAATAGCTGACTCGGTTCTGACTCATGATCTTACTGAGTTGAGTCACCTGACTCGGTGATTGACCTGGTTTGACTCAGTGGTTTGACTGAGTTGACCAGACCGAGTTGACTCGTTGACCGGTGACCGGGTGGACTTTGCCGGTCACCTGAACCAGTTTCCGGTGCCGGATTCCGGCTGATTTCCGACCATAATACCAGTTTTCCGGCGACGTATTTTTGGACATATTTTCTACATGGGTTTCTTTCTCTTATGGGCTTGGTGGATTTTCATCTAATGGACTTTGAGACTTGACCTAATTTTGGAAGAGAGGAAAAGCTATAAAAAGAAGAATTCTACAACTTTTGAAGGGACGTTTTATTCTTGGGAACTTGGAGAGCCGCTTTTGTTTACGCAACTAGGGTTTGCTTTTGTTCATCTTCTTCTTTATTCAATTCAATATTTTGTGATGAACTCCATAGCTATGAGTAGCTAAATTTAATATTATTGGTTAAGGATGTAGTCCTATTTCTAAAACTTGTGTTTGCTTTATGTATTAGTTTTCTCTCTTGATTATCGTTCACATCTCTACTGTTTTAAGAATTACATGATTGATGTATTGTGATAGGATTATGATGTTTGATTAGTTAAGTGGCCAATTAATTGAACTTGCATCCTAGTCCATAGCTATTTTAGGGTTTTTCATCGAGCGATAACCCTGAATACAAGTAGCATGATATGTTTACGGTTTGTAGTGATACACTCTCGTAATCATATGTAGAGTTTGACCATTGTCCGAATTGTTATGCGCAACGCATGACAATTGCATTGATTAGCCTATTTCTGAAACTTAATGCTCCTAGGAATTGAACTTAATTAGCGCAAGGCGTTAGGTTATTCTTTAGGTAGAATTCACATGTGAGCTCTAATGTGTGTGTTGATGAACTTAGGAAATTATTAGATTATCTTGCTCTCTTGATTCTCTAGGCTTTTGATAATATAAGAGATTAAATCGCAATTCTAATCATATATGCAAGCACATGTCTAAGATTGAAGATGAATTCCTTGACCAATATCTTTCTCTATTGATTACTTTCTACAATTTACTTTGCTTTTAATTTGCTTTTATTGCTAACATAAAAATCAAAAATCCCCCCAATTGGTTACTCTAAGAAATTGAATACATAATAACTACAATCGCCTCTCTGTGGAAACGAACTCTTTCTTATCATATACTTTAGGAAAGTGAAATTATTTTTGACGCATACGACAGCGATCACTATTCATTAGTGTAAGAAAAGTAAGGAATATATATTTTGTGAGTTTGACACCTCATCAGGACCGAATATAATTAATTAGAATGTTGATTGCTGGATCACCATAAAATATTGGTGTTTGAACCTGTTCAGTATTATGCTTTGCAGAGCATTTGGTTCGAAACCCTAATTTTGAGCGATTGTTGATCAATTGATGATTTGCTGGAAATAAATGAGTGAGAGGGGCGGCTACATGGGATGATGGACCGACCAAGTAGCGCCCATATGATCGAATGAGCAAACACCAAAGTCCTTTGCAGACCAGTTGGTGAAAGAATGATTAATTGCTGGTTTAATCATTTATTAAAATAGTGGTCGTCTAAGCATTAGGTAATAAAACCTAATTATGCAGAGATGAGACCAACCAAAAGGATATGGAATTGTCCCTTGGTGGTCGTGGGACCAACTGACGGTCGCTTGATCAAATCCCAAGTTGTTTGGCAAGAGTTTGGACCTAATATGATCAAATTAGGTCAAAATTATGAAGATATGTGGGACCGACTCCTTGCAAGCCAAAGAGCCGACCTTGGTCGATCAAGGTGACATGCCAGTGTCACAATATCGCTCGTGGCTCAATTATAAGAATTTTGATATATTCTGACGCGCGTTCGAGCAATATTTTGGATTTTCAGAAGAGTTGATCTTGACTGAAACTCTCAATTTGCTTGAATGAGCAAGTATGACTTTGCTCGTGCGATCAATATTTTAATAATATTAAAATAATAATATTTTAATATTTACCGTGAGAATCCTAGTCGGCCACCTGACCATTTGACTTTTAGCTTTTGCTAGTTTGAGCAATATTGGTGAAATATGGAAAAATTTTGCTCAAACGAGGGAGTTTCATGAGATGAGAGGAGAAATAATAATAAAATAAGGAGTTAGAAAGGTTATGGGACCGACAACGGCTAGGGCATGACCGGCCAGAAGGTGGGCCCGATCCTCTGACGCTTTTTTCTATTTTATATTATTTTCATCGTGTGAGGAAATATGGAGAAACTAAGAGTTTTGCTCGAATGAGGAAGTTTGCTCGAATGAAGGAGTTTTCATGAGATTAGGAAAAATAAATGGAGAGGCGTGGGACCGGCCACGGTGGCATGATCGGACATCCCGGTCCCCTAGGCGCCTCTTTATTATTTGATTATTATTATTTTCTTCCCAATTTTGCATAGGTGTTCGTCCATATTTTTAAATGCTCGTTCGTGCATTATTGTTAAGTATACTCGCACCATTTTCTCGGGGCTTACTTGGTGGTGCCTCAGATGCCCGTACGTTGAATATTTATTACTAACCCATGGATTCTGCTGGGAAAAGCCATGAATTGAAGTAGCGAAATATTATAAATAACGTAGAATATTTTCTAGGAGTTCAATTGATGAATCTTGCGACTAGAAATAATTAATTAATGGCTTTATACTAGCAGGCAAGCTATTTACGAGCATTATAATTATTCGAAAATCGAGGTATGAGCTAGTTGAAGTGTCATACTCGTTTTGAATGTTTATTCTGTAAAGTCAGGGAACATTGCGGCATCCTAAAGATGCTATTTCTGAAAAGACGAGGGTACCCAAATATACCTCAATCTAAAACTTTTCCACCTATAAGTCCTTTCTCCAAAAGTGATTGTCTATGGACTGAGTCGAGACAATACAACCAATCGGTTCACACTTCGTGTGATTGTCTATGGATACGAGATCGAGATAATACAACGATGAAGTATGTTTACTTGATAAAAAGGTTCGGACTTAATCAAACACAATAGGATTACTTATCAAGTAAATAGGAATTAACGTTTGTATATTTTCCTTCTAATTATAATAAAAACAATTATAATTGCGGAAATAGAATAGTAAAAGACACATCAAGATTTTGTTAACGAGGAAACCGCAAATGCAGAAAAACCCCGGGACCTTGTCCAGAATTGAATACTCTCAGGATTAAGCCGCTATATAAAATCAAACCAACATCGTATAGTTGAGACCAAGCAACTAAACCTATTGTTCACCTAGTTCCGTCTGTATTCCCACGCCTCCAACTTATGAATAAGTCACGTACTTGGAACAATTCCTTTGGTTCGTATTCCAAACAGTAAAGGAACAACAAATCTGTTTGGTAGCAACTCTTTTCAACCAAGTGATGTGAGTTCGACAAAGGCTCTTCTGTTTATCTCAATAAACTCCTTCGTCACGTTCTTAGATCTATCTTATTATCAACTACCAAAGGTAATTGTTAAGATTTTGCAATCAATACTTTTGATCACAAAGAATTGTATTGATGCCGATCTACACAACTAATCAATCTAATTTACCACAAGGATAAACCGATTATAGTTGGATCCTATATACCGAAACAAGTATTGTGCACACCAAAGATTATGAACCCCAAATCAGAAATCTTCAATATCTTCTTTGTCTTCAAATCTTCTTAGATCTTCAATAAACACCTGCACACAATCAAATCAATCACGCACAGAACAAAGTCTGTTAACAATGGATTATCATAAGACGTCTTTAGATCTACAAACAGTCTAAAGATCCCCATCGAAACTTCGATCTAGTTTGAGTGAATCTTATATCAGAAGAGAAGATTCTCAATCATAAACAAACTAGGTGCAATCAAAGTTCAATCACCGTTAGTCAATCAAATCAATCAAAAACAAAAGATAAACCGCAATCATCTAGTTTCCCACCAACGGTACTAATAGAGCTTCTCAATCCCAAAGAAGACTTTAAACTGAGCGGCCGTAAGAGATTTCGCCTAATTAGGTTACTCTCCTCTCCGAATAGGCGGCTTCACCAGTAACAGCACAACTGAGATAATTCTTGCTATACGAAGGATTAGTTTGCTTGAAATGCAAGCTTTCATATTTATAGACCAAGGAAGTTTGGACACCAAGGAATTTCCAAAACCGAAAATATTCTCAAGATATGCAATATATTCCAAATTCGGTTTCCATAATTCCTGGAAATGCTTTGTCCAAATAATGATCGAAAATCTCTTGGAAAATCTCCAACTAGTAAATGCACATTACTAATTTTCATTTTCCTAAAATAAAATTAAAAACCTTAAATGAAAGATTCTCAATTTATTTTATTCGATCCGGGATTTTCTTCCTTTAGCTATTAAGGAATAACTTTGAACAATTAAAGATTAGCGTTATTGTACATGTTCAAAGTATGTCGACATCCTTACTTTGTTACTTTGTAAGTCCTCTTTCATACTTACAACCTTGAAAACGATTTGCCACACTTCCAACAAGTTTAGAATTGGTTCATCTAACTTTCAAGAACTATGTGATTGATCAAGAACACTCAATCACAAATCATGGGTTTCACGTTTCTACCAAAACAAGTTTCGGTTCTACCTCCATGTGAGTACTGTGCATAGTCACACTAGCTTTCCAAAAATTCGGTTGACTGGGTACTAGGATCGGTTCCCCACATATATATGGTATCTAACTTATACTTGTTGCACATGTCCATAGGATCGGTTCCCCTTTCTGCTAAAACTTGTTGCACCTCATACAAGGATCGATTCCCCTTTGTGATGTGTTGTACCTCTTACTAGGATCGGTTCCCCTTTACCCAGAGTCGGTCATACACAAAATTACAAAATCGATCATACCATCTCAGGTGATTACTTAAGATCGGTTTCACTTATAAAAGTCATACCAATACAAAAGTCAGGCCTTTGTGAATAGTTTTACCAAGAACATAAACGAGTCATGAGCGGTTATACTAATCACACATATTGGTTGTTCACAAGATATGCAATGAATAACAATACCAATAATGCCTGGCGATTTCTGATGAGTGCCAAATATTGCATATTTCTACACCTTTTTATTGGCATTTAACTCATCTTTTGTGCTTTAAATTCATATATTATCCCAAATTCTATATTTTCTTTGTTTTCAAGAATAAATACTTGTACTAATTAATTTTGTGTCTTTAGGTGCTAAATAAAGCTTGGATGAATTGAGGAGCCAACGATCAAGAAGTTGGAGACTAGCGACTATGGAAGAGAAGTTGCGACCCGCTTGCGCATCAGTTGCAACCTGACAAGTAGTAACCCGTTTACAAAGATATGTGCTTGAGCTATCCAAGATCCGACCTATGCCCGAATCCAAACCAGCCTCCTTCCTAAGTCGTTAGATTGAATCAAGTAGCTGCATCCAACGGCTTCTTCGCCCAAGACATCAACGTCGCTGCTCCCGCTTCACATCATATCCACCTACCACCTTCACCTAACCAAGCAGCAGCCAAACACTCCCCACCTTCATTTCTTATTTCTTCTTCCCGACAAAAACCAGAGCTCCCATCTCCTCCCCCGACCAGTTGCAGAACCAGTACCACCTCCTTCTCCCGACAACAACCACCAGCACAGCCGCCTTCACTATCTCTAGCTCTAGCTATCTCCATCACAGCTTCTCCCAAATTCCTAGAAGCTGAGATCGAGATAGATGGAGTTAGGGTTTCTCCAACATCGCATTAATGGCTTGCAGAGCCGAATTGGAAGAGGGAACAATCGATTCAGACAATTGGATGAACAAGGTTTGCATTTAATTTTGATTTTTAGGGTTAGAGAAGAAGTTTTAGTATAAATAGATTTCTTCTCTGTGTAAGAACGGGCTCGGAATTTTCAGGGTTTTAATTGTTAGTAGAATTTAGTTGTGCTTTATCATGCTCAGTATGTTCTAATTCCATTTGCTAGGATTTAAATGAAACCTTAATTCTCTATTATGCTATTTAAACTTTGTCTGAGTTGCGATTGAATACTTAAACTGTAAGATAGTTTCAATTCTAGTGCTTCAACGCTTTGCTCTCACAATGTATGCCACGTATCCATTGTAGTTAGGATAAAACTGTGTTGATTGTGCTTCACTCATGCCTTAGAGATTGTTGTTAATCCCTTGACTAGTTGTGCTTAACTAGACAATTAGTGCTCTGGGTTGATACTTTAGCTGATAATTGAACTATCTCTTGGTGAAACTCCCTAGATAAGTGATAGAATTGACACACCTTCCTTATCTGTCACAGGAAGAAGAATACTCAAGCTAGTTGAATACATAACAAGAATTAGTGGTGGATTTGACAATCCTAGTACCTTTATTCTCATTGCTCATTAGTTCATCTTTATTTCACTGCTATAACCTCCAGCTTGTCGTAAAGACACCAAACAAACCCCCCTTGTGTAACTCCTTGTTGAAAATCAGTTTAGAAAGACCTTAGAATCAATCTAGCACTCCCAAATCTCTGTGGGTTCGACCTGTGCTTGCCCTGTGTTGCAAAACAACATTGTGCACTTGCAGTTTACATTTGTAGGCACCTTTTCCAAGCCTACCAATTTTTTGGCGTCGCTGCCGGGGATTTGGTGGCAGTGTAATTGATCATTTGCTTCACTTTACTGATTTTTAGCTCAGTCTTATATATATAGTAGCTTGCATTCTTTATATTTTCAATCTTCTGCATCATCATACATCTTGCGCCTCATTTCAGGAAGCATTCAAGTAATCTCATTGTCTGTAAGTGTATTGTTTCTGTTAAATCTGTGTTGTTTTATTACATCCTGTTAGATATTGCATTCAGTAATCATATAGTTTCTTATTCATATCTTGTTAGTAATTGTGTGAGTTTACTTTTGTTTTCTTTTTACTTTTGGTGTTATAGTGTAACTTAGTCGTTAAACTATCTGTTATATATCCTGCATCATTAGTATAACTTAGTATACCTATTTCCATCTCAAGCTTTCCATCCGAGCATCTTTGTAATTCTATTGTAATTTCTTTCAGTTAGGTTAGTTACTTCTTAGTGCAATAGCATTCTGTAGCTTAGTGTAATCCATCTGTTTATATATTTTGCATTTGGTCATCTTAGTTGCATCTTAGCTAACTCCATTGTGTGCTCTATCTTTCATCATTTTTGTTTACTTGCATAGTCCTGTATTAGTTTAAACTCGCCCTGTATATATCCATCAGTAAGTCATATAAGAGTGTGATATCTTTGTCTTGCTTTTAATACCTGCTGTTTCATTCTGTCACATGTACTTGAACTCGAAACTGCAAAGCCTAAGCTGTCCACATCTCAGCTGCATTGTAACATCCATGTTTTAATTGCTAAAACCCTTATCTGTGCTAGCTGACTCTTGTGTAGTGATAGGTGTTACTTAGGTCTGCATTATTTTAGTTCTTTTTGTTAAGCTAGGAATCTCTGCATCATTATCATGTAGTGTAACTTAGTGTAAATTGTTCCATTCTAGGCCTTCTGTGATCGTCTGTAGCTGTAGTTGTAGTTATAATCAGTCTCATAAACTGCATTTTGTTCCAGTTAGGGTAGTCGCACCATCGTCTTGTATTCTGCAGTTTTCTTTCATATTAAATCACATCTGTAGGTTAAGCATTTACATCATCTTGTTTTTCATAGCCTGTAATGTATCTTGCATACCATTGTTTATAAGTGCATCATAGCTAAATTATATTCTCTAGCATAGCTCAGATTTTGCTAAGGATTGTCTATAACCTGTGTTGGGAGTCTCAGCAAGTGTGAAGTAGTTTTGTTAGTTCACTGCTCTCAGAATCTTATCACCCTGCAAAATTCCAGTTCCAACATCTCTGCATTTCATCTCTTTCATTTTGCAGAATTCTGAAATTTTCAATGCTAGTGGTCTCTTGTTTTTACCTCACCTGTATCATTCTGGAAGCCGAAGGTTTTTGTTGAGTTTACAGGTACCTGAACTTTTTCTGCAAAAGCCAAGGAAAGGAAAGAAAAGGAGCAGGACAATTTGTGGAATTGCCTAAACCCGGTTTCGCGCCGGCGGTATTGTATTCTCAAACTCGAATTCTGCCCTAAATAGTTGTCGTGACTGCTGAATGATGCTCACTGATGTTTATCCACCTTGATATCCACAAGCATAATCCTGTGACATCTGAGTGATAATTTCTACCTGCTGAGATTGTCATCCCCATGTGTATGCATCTCTCAATCTCTGAACTGCTGATAACTGAATGAGTGCTTGCTAACCTAACAAGCATATGGTATTTGTGTGCCTGTTGCTGCGCTAGTCGAGTAACATCTTTGTGCATGATCTGTGAAATTTGAGGTTAGCCAAACCTGTTGATAACCTGTGTTGAATGCTAAGCCTTGTCACCTGCCAAACTCTATTCTGTGCATATAACTCTCAGCTATTCTGTGCTTTGTGCATTACTACCTGTCTAGGCAGTATAACAATTTGAATCTGTGCACAAAGGTTTGATTCAGTGGTATTTGAGCTATACATTGGTTGGCCAAGTTTGTTG
>JAJJWW010010853.1:0-73803 GCA_023531295.1 Papaver armeniacum
AAGGTAGGAAATAGGTTTTCCACTAAAATTAGCACCTCGAGAGGCACAAATATTTTATAAGGATTACAAAACTAAATCTTGATAACCCGGATTTTAAAGTTAAAAGATCTTATAGTTGTACCACCTACATTTTTATCTCTTCCGCAATATCAAAACCGTCAGAAAAGCTTTTAGTTGTTTGTTGTATCCCTACATAAGAAATCATGGAGACTGTCAGAAACGCTACATGATTCAGTCTTATGAAAACGTATTAGCGACGATCAAGGAAGTGAAGAGACAAATCAAAAACAATGCTACAAAAATCAAAAAGAAAGCTTAGCAATAACTGAAAATCTGTTTAGCGTACATATATTCAGCACTTAAAAGACTAATTTCTAATTGATCTAAGAGCACACACATCGAAGAAATGACGACCCCTGACTTTACAAGCACATAAGAGGTGCACAAAGCTGTGCAAATTTTCATTTAATGATGAAACAAAATTCAGATTGGATCGTCTTCGATATATATAATCTAAACAAGATATTCACCAAGGGATTAGTGCTTCACAAATAAGTGCTAACAACAACTACAAGTGATGTCGACAAATCAAATGCTACTTAAAATTAGTTAATTTCGTCGCTTTATTTCTTTTCTTTAATTCGCAACAACAACAACCAAGCCTTAGTCCCAAACCCCTGTTGAAGTCACCAAAACCAGAAACAGAAAAAGAAAAATAAATTACTTTTCTTTTCTTTTCTTTTCTAAGTTTTGCGGAAATAACTCAAGGTTTAGAAATAAAAGAGTTTCTAAATCAACTACTACTACTATGACTTGAATCTAACTTAAGTTCATTCGCAGGCTATAACGCTAGTATTTATGCAAGTGATAGATCCTAGATGAGTACGAACTACCAACTATCAACTCATACAACAATAAAGTCATTTGGTTGTTTTTCAGGGTTGGCATACATCAACCATAGACAGCAATTCAGTTGGTAAACACATATAAAGATTGCAAACCACATTGTTTTCTAAGAACGGGATAGGAATTAAGAAATAAGATTTGGAGAACAGACATACATGAGAATGTTCTGATTTTAACATTCGAGAAAATTTTTGCTCAAAGCTAAGTTAATTGAAGAAAAAAGAAAGGAAAAGAAAAAAACCTTGCTCAAAGCTAATTAACCAATGGAACAGCAAAATTCATGCACAAGGCCTCACCAACACCGACCAGCCTAGAGAGGAGAAGTAGCAAACTTAAGATTAACTAGTATGTAGTTGATTACTTGATAGACACAGCGATAATAGATTAATACATGCACAGTCAAACTTGATAGATAGTTATTAGTGTATAAGCATACTATCGGCTATAAAATAACTATATGACCTATTGAAGTTTGGACATAGCCACCACTTTAGCATAAGGCTATTGGCACACAGTTCTTTGACTTGCGCAGTCTTTAGGCTCACAACATTTGGCCTCACAGCAATTCGGTTACGAGAAATAAAATTCACCAACGACCAGTAGTTTTATAAAGTCAGTTAATATACACTACTTTACTGCAATCAACTTAAAAAGTCCATTCCTAAACAAAAAACCTACCAAAACTTGAAATGAAAATTAATAGAGATCCATTACTAAAGTACTTACCAATCAATTGATTCTATCACCAGTAAAACAAACTACTTCTTCGACAAAAATCAAGATCAATATCTTCTAGAGCTGCTAACTCTCGGCATCCAAATTAAATCTTGATACTTAGAACCCAATCCCCAAATGTAACATTCTGCAATTCACATGTGCTGATTTGTAGTCAGTGTTTGCATGCACAACAGAGAACTATTTAAAATCTCATTGTTTCTAACAAAGCTAAGACAGACAGAAGAGAATTTCGTATTATAGTCATATGAAGTGGTAGTAACCTGGTGACGGTAAAGATAATAACCCATCTCCTTTATATACTATGGAATAAAAGATTTCCTTCAACATTCACCCGGTGATCAGTAACCTGTTCCACTAAATCAGCAAAACAACATTAAAATAATGATCAAGAACCCAATATTCAAGTACTACAAACGAAAAACGAAACTGATCTTACATTTCAGAGATTCTATTGAGAAAATTTTCAATAGTATACCATTGCACAAGAGAGAAAGCAACTCATTCAACACCGTCTCGCCACACACCGTCTCGCCACACACCATCCCATCACACACCATCCCATCACACACCGTCCCATCACACACCGTCCCACCACACACCGTCCCATCACACACCACTTCACGGGTGTGCGGCAGTGGGTGTGGGGCAGTGGGTGTGTGGCAGTGGGCATGTGGCAGTGGGCGTGCGGCAGTGGGAGTGCGGCAGTGGGTGTGTGGCAGTGGGCGTGCGGCAGTGGGTGTGTGGCAGTGGGTGTGAAGCAATGGGTTTGCGGCTGTGGGCATTAGCAAGGGTGTGTGTGGCAATTAGTTCTTGACAATGATTGGGCAGAATGGATGTATGGTAATGACTGTGAGGTAAGGATGGGTGGCAATGGATGTGAGAAAATGGTTGTGTGGCAATAATATGACAAATACTTTTTGACACGGGCGGCAGTGGGCGTGCGGCAGTGGGTGTGAGGCAGTGTGTGTGAAGCAATCGGTTTGCCGCTGTGGGCATAAAGCAATTGTGTGTGCGGCAATGAGTTTTTGACAATGATTGGGCAGAATGGATGTATGGTAATGACTGTGACTCTGTGAGGTAAGGATGGATGTGAGAAAATAGCTATGTGGCAATAGTCTTGATCCACCGGCCCCTTCGACTGAAATCAATAATCAGTATAATCTTGTCGGATGAATAGGTTCCTCTATGAAATGCAGGTAAACATAACAGTACAGGAAAAATATAGCTAGTAAATGTTTTTTCCATTGACGCATACCCGAAAGAAAACTGGAAATGTGAACTACGGATTATGAGATTACCTTGACACCATCAGATTTAAGTTAATTTTCACGCTATCAGATTTAGGAGAGATGTGTTGATTTCCTTGTTGTTTACCCTACACCAACAAAAACGATTGAAAGCAATAAGTACTCAAGAATCCAAAATAAAACCAGAAAAATACAACCAAAGATTGATACCAAACTCTGTATATTACTAAACATTTGATTGAATCATGTGATTTAAGAAACTTTGTCACCGAATGAAATTCAATGAATCCTCAAAATATGAACAAGGTAAGATTGAGCTGAACTTAACCTTTTATTTATTTTTTTGTTGCTTCTAAGTATTGTTGTAGTGCAATTTCTTCTTCTTCACAGACATGGTTTTGCAATCTTCTTGTTCCGGAAAAAAGACTCAGTAGAAATAACAAGAAAATCATCAACTTGAAGAAGAAGAAGAATATATCATCACCCTGAAGCCAAAACATCTATCAACTCAGCAGAAGACATAAATCAACAATTTGATTCTTGATTGGGCAGAAGACATGAAAAAAAAAAAAAAAAAAACTCTGATAATTGTACCTACATTTGATTCATTCTTTTAAAAAGAGGGGAGAAAGAATCTCTGATGTAGAAGAATCAACAGCAAGATAACGAGTGAGAGCGAGAAACAACACGGAACTTGTTTGTTTATATGGCTCAGTGAGTGATAACTCCATAGATCGAGTGATTTGGGGATGATTTTTGTTGAAATCCATCACAAAAATCTACAGAGACTGAGAGAGAAAGAGAGAGACAGACAAGAGGAGAGAGGGTGGATAAGATCATATCGCCAAGAGTTGGTTTGAGCGGGAGTTTGTGGAAACCAAAATATTTTCAAATTTTGAATTTTTCACACAGAGAGAGACAGACATATAGAGAGAGAAGCGAATTGTTTTTTACGTTTGACTAGTTCTAAGACTAGTAACTCTGACGACTAAGGCATATTACTAAAATGTCCCCAGGTTCTGTTTACCAGATTTGACTCGTGGTTCTGTGTTTTTGACTTGTGCTGGTCCCACTTTGGAGTAGGACTGGTATGACCCTGGCCGATTTTTACACACAGCGTCAAATGAAATCTATTTGCCATGATAGGCATGATAAATTAGGGTATTTCTTATTAGGCATGATAAATTAGTTATGCCATGATGGGAAAACAACCGACAGGTATGACTAAGAGCAGTTCCTATGGAATGAACAAACTCCAAGTTTGTTCATTTTGCTCCCACTATGGAATGAACAAACATGAAAAATGGATGTTCAAAGCAACAAATTGCTTTGAACATTGAGGCGGACCACCCAGCGCGCGCTTGAGAGAAGGACGCGCGTGCTTGCCAAAAACGCTGGCGTTGTAACCAACAACGCTGGCGCTTGTCTTGCCAACGCGCGTTATCCATTAAAACGCCAGCGTTTTTGGTTATCACGCCGCGTTTATCCTAAGAGCGCCAACCGCTCCACCCGACTTCCCTTGTTCCTCCTTTCTTTTCCCTATAAATTCATTTCGTCTATAGACTTAAACTCACACCATCTTCAACACTACCTCTACATTACACAATTTTCATACGGTCACATTCTACAAATTCTTCACTCTCAATTCTTGATTGAACATGTCTCGGCCCCTGTTAGTTCGGCGAGCTCCGTATACTAAAGAAGAAGATGAATCTATTTGCAAAAACTATGTTTTTTTATTTTCTCAGTTTGCTTCAGTAAACTATCCATGGGTGAATTTACAAGTTATTCACGATGGGTTCTGCAGTTGACACTCGTAATCCGAGTCGTCCGTCTATATATGCGACATAGAAAATCGTTTTGGTACGATTAAGAAAAAGTAAGTGAGTTTGTAGCTTTAACCAAACAAGCAAATCGATATTGACTGAGAGGTGAAACTGATGCTGAGATGGTAACAAGATCTTTGGTTGAATGGCAAAGATGGAAAAATGTGGCTTTTCCTTTCGAAAAATGTTTTGAAATCCTTAAGGTGTTGAACAGTTTTAACCCCTTATTTGTAGTTGTTGTTCAACCTAGTACTTTTTCTCATTAGTGAAGCTACTGTAATGTAGTCCGTCGTAATTTAGTGAAGCTAATGTAAAACGCTTAATATTAAACATATATAATTTTATTTAATGCTATATGTCGTACTTTTAAAACTAAAACTACAAATGTAGCAGAATTAAAAATTACAATAATCTCTCTAACGTCGCTCATCTCTAGCTCCCCCATTGTTATTTTGTGGAGCCAATAATTCGGAAAATCCTGGGGATAGACCTGGGTAATCCCAAGTTGCCAACATATTATATAAATTTCCAATTATTGATAGACTGGGATAAGGCTCTGGGATAGACTCAATGACCTCGGGTTGAACAAAATTAGGTGATTGAAAGCACTCGGTGTACTCGGTCCTCCAAGCATAAAAGAGGTTTGTTGTTGGTGTGTAGCATTCATTTGGGTTGTAGGGAGAGAATGATGATGAAATGCGCCTAGGTTCAAGCCGAAATGCTTGAGGTTGAGATACAAACAAAATTTGTGGTGTAGTATTGTGTCGTACATGTGGTGAAGAACTCTGTTGTACATGTGTTTCTCCCACCATTGTTTCTTCACTATCGTGCAATGATCTGTTTGCTCCTAGTGGAGTTGGAAGACTGTGACCGCCGCCCATCATCATTTACAGTTAGACTCAATTCAAACATTGTGTTTGTCTGTCATTTTCGTAGTTGTTCCAAGTGCATCGCCTCTACTTGCCGATTCAGCCAATGCAAATCGTTGAGTTTCCTCCGCAACTCTTCGTCACTGGCAGTGACATTGTAGTAAGGATAATCACGGTCCATACCTTGGGAAACAATGGGGATCGTGGTTGGCTCACCTTGTGAAGTAATTAATACTTTGCAGCTGCCAACGAATTATTGGCATATTTGACGAAAATGATGAAGAACTTGCGCCCGTCCTGGGATAAGTCATAAAGCTTGGCTCTTTTAGAGGTGGTTGGCTAGGAACGATATTTTGATCATGGGACATGTTTGATAACCCTGGGAAATCAAACCCATAGACGTGCATGTTCTGTGTCCCAATTACAGGCTTTGTTATTGAGTGTAACAGTTCACATATTGCGCTTCACTAATATCCCTCCTTGTATTTAGTTCATACCTCTCCCAACCTAGGTTCTTCTCACCGATAATAACTGATGCGAGAGGTTTGTATCTCTGTTGTAGCGGGTTAATTGTAATGGAAAATATACCTTGTATTTGGTACTACACTCTTTCCCGCACTCAAGCCCTCTTTTTTGATTCCTGATCAGAAAAAACAACTCTACGCATAAAATAATCAAGAATACTTAGTTCAACATCATCACCATACTGAGGTAAATCAACGTAAGGGTGAACAACTACGTTGTTGTGGCTCCGAGTCATCTGATGTAACATGTGAACAAAACTGGTACCCAAGAGGTCGCTCCCAATCTTTTTCTCTAAGTTGTTCTACATATACATATCCAACATTGGAAATCTCAGTGTCCCGTCTTTTAGGATTGGTTTACCAACACGGAAGTAGGTATACCACCAACACTGCAAATTACTCCATAATTTTAGTATTTTGACTCTAGAAACCGGAGAAGTTATCTTCTCCCACGGACGCTCTATTCAGCCCAAGTACAATTCTGCTAAAATTGCAGATCCCCAGTCACAATCTGGTGCTTTGTCGATATATTCCAACGCTTCAAGCCAACCAACATGAGCAACAAAAGTTGATTTTGGAAATAATGTCGACCCAGCACCCATAAGATAAACATCCTTTCGAGTTCAGGATAGTCATCTACATGTTATGGGTTTCTGGGTTTGGTTAGGAAAGCCTTCAACGCTGCACATCTAATCCCACCTCCTTTCAAATCTTTATAATCTTGACGTATTTCTGATTCCACAAATGAGGGAAAAAAGCGTCTCCCATTTACTATTTGATATCCATTCGTCTTGGTTGAATGGTGGCGCGTCTTCCTTTCCACTCGGGATCCCAGCAATGAAATACAAATCAAGGGGAATAATTTCTATTACAAGTACAATATCAACTATGATTAATTCTTTTGATTATTTAATAATTATTTAAAAAAATCAAGTTAAGTTAAGTTAAAAAAACTTACCAATTTCGAAATCCAAAAAATGGAATGTGTGCGTCGTCATCCACCACCTTTCTACCACTGTTCTCGGAATTTTGGTGTTCTGTTTCCTAGGCTTCATTACATAAAGCACACGCCAAGGATATCTGTTAACCCTTTCTTGGACTGTAGGGGGTAGACGAATATAAACATCATTTAAGTCTGAAAATCCACCTCTCATGTGATAATAATTCTCAGACCGACTAATGATGGAGCAGCAACGATATTTGGCGCTGGAAACTCTGCTTCTTGGTTTTGAGTAAAATCTACTCATGTATGAGGCAGCGGTGCCGATTTATTTTTCCGATCTCTTTTATTCTTTATACTATTCGCCGTTCTTCTCACTATGTTAATATATTGTGTTTAGAATTTTTTTGATTTATAAGAGTTTTAGAAGAAGGAAATGGTAGTGGTGCGACTGAAATGAAGTCAATTTAGCCCAATTTATAGGTTTGTAAAATGTGGACGTTGGAATTGTGGCCGTTGGAGATATGAACGTTGGATATTTTGTGTCTCACGCCCGCGTTGACAGCACCAACGTGCATTTACAGGTCCAACGCAGGAGTTTGTCTTACCAACGCCCGCGTTTCTGTTACCAACGCCAGAGTTTGTCCATCCAACGCGCGCTTAGTTATCTAACGCCCGCTGCTTTACCATAGTGGAAAAGCCAGTTTGGCCATCCACCTGGCTCAACAAATATTTGCATCTGGCCATTGCCATATGAATTGCCCTAAGGCCGATTTTTATACACCGTGTCAAAAAGTATTTTTCATATTATGTGGCATGATAAATTAGTTGGGCCATAATGGGAAAACAGCTGAGCAATAAAGTGATTCTACTGAACGATATTGATAATAACACCGCGATAGAGTCTTTGTCGCTGGTGATTATCTCAAGGTTTCTCTTAAATATTGCCCACGCATTTATTAACCATAACCCAAAAGAATTAAGTTAAAATGAGGAACCAAACAAGTGTTAATTTTTTATGAACAATTAAACTTATAATCTCATTCTTACTCAAAATCAAATCGAGCAAAACCCTAACTTTTTTCTAATCATATTTCAAACTAATTGTAATTGTTCTTCACAAATTGAAAAATTATAAACCCTAACTCTTTTTTCACGAATAAAATAAACCTTGATTCTTAAATTTTTTCCTAAAATGATATTTTTTTTCTCAATCATGATTACATCAAAATTGATCCGGGTGTATATTTTAAGTAGGAAATACCATTAGGTCCTAGAAATAATATATTAGGATGAGTCTAGTCCAGTTGACCCAGTCAACTGTCTGTTTGGTCTTATTTGAAAATATAAATTATAGTTTGGTCCTAGAAATAATGGTTTGGTCCTAGGGTGACGTCATGAATAATGTAATTGTCATCTTGTAGTGGCAGAAATACCCTTTTTGGACCATTACATCATTCATGACGTCACCCTAGGCATATATATTCAATTATCAAAAGAGATGAAATCATTTTCAGATTTATTTTCTCTTACCTCCATATTTTCAGATCTAGTTTTTCTTTCTCTCTTTTTTTCTTCATCTTTTTGATTTTTGCAGAGATGAAAATCTAAATCCGTAATAATGGCATGAGAAGATTGTGTGAGTTCATCATCTCCATCTTCATCTTCGTGATGTCAGAACAATGGCGATTCTGAGGTGAAAATCTAAATCCTTTAGTTTTTAGATTTGTTTTTATATTTGTTTTTTATTTCTTTCCTGCTCGTGTTGAAGATGAAGATGATGAAGACGAAGAAGTTCATTCTTTACATAAACTCATGTTGCTGTTGTTGCTCATAAAGATGAATATGATGAATACTTTCAAGATCCGTTGCTGCTCGTGTTAAAGATGATGGAGACGATGAACGTGATGAATACGATGTTGCTGTTGTTGTTTGAAGACGATGATGTTTTCTGATGCTGCTGTTGAAGACATCGAAGAAGATGAAGAATGATGATGATTATGGAGTTCATTTCTGGAATGAACTCTGTTTTTTTTTTTTAGGTTTTTATATGGACTTTATTTCTGGAATGAAGTCTGTTTTTTTAGGTTTTTATATGGACTTCATTTCTGGAATGAAGTCTGTTTTTTTAGGTTTTATATGGACTTCATTTCTGGAATGAAGTCTGTTTTTTTTAGGTTTTTATATGGACTTCATTTCGAATGAATTTCATTTTTTAGGTTTTATATGGACTTCATTTGGAATGAAGTCCTTTTTTAGGTCTTTATATGGACTTCATTCGAATGAAGTCTGCTTTTTTAGGTTCTTTATATGGACTTCATTTCCGGGAATGAAGTCCTGCTTTTTTAGGTTTTTATATGGACTTCATTTCTGAATGAAGTCCTGCTTTTTTAGGTTTCTACATGGACTTCATTTGGAATGAAGTGCTACAAGAAAATAAGTAAAAATTAACACTAAGGATACTTTTGTCATTTTAATATTTTTAAATAATTATGGACCAAACAGTAAAGGCGTTTTCCTAAAGGACCAAACAGACATGGGCCCACCTAAAAAAGGACCAAATGATATTTTTCCCATATTTTAATTGTTCCCAAACAAAAATTCCGTAATAACATCAATCAAAATGGATTTAATAAGGTTTAAAAAAAAATATATGAGCATAAACGAAATCTATAAAAAAAAATCTCTAAGATGATTTTTTCTTCTCAATCATGATTACACTAAAATTGATTAAGGGTATTGATTATTTTTCAAAAAACATTAATTATGTCTCATATCTTACATAAATTTAATTATAAAAATTAAAACTTTTTTTTTTGTTTATTTAGAGATTTATCCTATTATTTTGGTCTATGTATAAATTAGTGGAAACTTCTGTAGAACCCATGTTTGGTTCTTCTCTCTTTTAGAAACCCATCATTAAAATAGTATATATCTGTAGCCCAAAACACAAAATGTACGGTCAAGATTAATAGTTTTTAGATTGAATTTATGCTTTCCCATTTTGAAGAGGACTAAATTAACCTTAATCAGTTAAATATTATTAACATAAATATCTTTATGAAAACTGCTTTAATAACAGGCTAATTAGTCATCGTTTTTATAGGCATTATTTATGGTCAAATATGTATATAAATAAGTTGTTTTAATTCCTGCAGTTATGGATATCATCTTCATTATACTCCGTATTCTCTGCATCTAAATCTTATACAGTAAAACTGCACCATTGCTACACAAGAAAATCGCACCATAATTATTGAGCAAGAAGATGGGGAGGGAAAGAAAAAGAAATTGAAGAGAAAGCATGAGGAGGAGGAAGAGGCAGTAGCACAAAGCCAGAAAAAAGACAAAAATAAGAAGAAGAAGAAGAAGAAGAAGAGTGATGACTGATGTTCGGGTGTGATTGGTAAGTTCTTGTAAGTTTCTCTTCAGTTTTAGTTTTCTTGTCTTTTGGATTTTGACTCTCACTGCTACGGCCTTTAAATCTGTCGAGTTAAACCTAGAATGGAGCATGACTATTGATCTTTATTTTCTACAATCAAAGTTGATCTGTTGGCACTTCAATTCTAGGGGGTAACAATTCAACTTACTGAAACTGGTGTTTCTGTGTGTTTATGCAGTACTGGAAGCAATAATCTGCCACTGATCTGAAGTTTTCTCAAAACTGCCACCTTCACCGTGGTCCCTATCGGCTTTGTTGCCAGGAAGGTCATTTCTCCCCGACAGATGATGCTGCCATTTTGATCAAAAGCTAAAGAAGTATGATTGAGTTCTCTTACTTTTCACTGATCAAAAGCTGAAGACTTACTTTTCACCATTGAAAAGTGAAATGGTGATAGTTGTGTTACTGATTATCACATATGAAAATGGCACTTTTCATTTTACACAATTCATTATTTAAGTGAAAATTACAATTAAATGGAATTTTTACTAATATCATGTTGCAATTACGAGAGAAAATTCTAGTTTTTACACGTGATAATTGGGTTTTTCTAAGGTGAAAAATGGAATTTTCCTAGATCTTCAATAGTTTCCTAAATCTTCCTGGGTGATAATTGGGTTTTCCTAGATATTTTATTATAATAAATTGAGGGTCCATGTGAAAAATGGATTTTTTTTTCTTTTAAATCTTCCATGATGATAATTAGGTTTTTCCATGACGATGATAATTAGGTTTTTCCAAATCTTCCATGATGATAATATTCGAGCATGTGATAACAACACCTTTCACTAATCACAATAATTACTAAATTGTGAAAAATTGAATTTTTCAATGGGTTTCTACTAATGCAAACTAAAGAAAATTGTGATTATCACTGAATTGTGAAAATTAGAACTTTCGGTGACAGATAATAATTACGATTTGCACAAACAAGTGAAAAATGTAATTTTCACTAAAAAACTTAATTTTAATGACCGGGGATAACTTTGCAATTCAAAAAAAAAAAAACATATTATAATTTTCACAGTCAAAAGCACGGAGAAAAAAAAGAGTAATTTTAGGGATAATTGAATATACAGTTATTAGTGAAACAAACAAAAAAAAGAAGAAAAAAGGAAGAAAAAAACGATTGATTATAGGGATAATTAATGAGTAAATACATGTGTTAAACAAAAAGAGTGATTTTAGGGACAGATTACTCAAAGGTTATTAACACCGTCAAACCAATAAGGGGAAAAAAGAGTGATTTTCGGGATTTTATTTATTAATAGTAATTATTTTTTTTTTTTTTTTTTTTTTTTTTTTTTTGTAACGCAAAATTTTATTGATACCAATAAAAGACTTTTACATAGAAGGCAAGCGAGCAACAAGCTGCGCCGCAAGCCCTTTTTGGATAGCAAAACTTATCAAATAATTTATTTAATTTAGGAAAAGGTTATTAAGGTAATTGAGTTTTATTTTGGGCTATAGATATTTATGATTTAAATGGTGGGTTCTGGATATAGAAAAAACCACAATTGGGCTAGAAAAAAGTTCCCCCTATAATAATTTGTTGATTTAGGGATTTATCTTGTTATTTTGGGCTATGTATAATAATTATGCATAATTTTGTGGTATATGTGGAATGATTATAAAGGTTGTTTGGTTAGCTTAAGTACTAATTTTACAAAGGTTGTTTGGTTAGCTTAAGTACTAATTTTACAATGATTAATTGGGGGATAGATGGGGGATATTTTACTGTAGCTGTTTGCAAGGTTTTTCAATGCCTAGTCCATCGACTCATGCCTTAGGTTTCATTGAAAACTATGCCAGACATATCCCCCAATTAATTTTTTTATCCCCCAATTAATCATTCTAATTTTATATGGGTATGGTTAATAAATGTATGGTTTACATTTAAGAGAAGACTATCTAAATAACATTCGATGGACTGACTAGCACCAAAGGCTAGTTTCATGTCACCTATAAATAGGTAATTTTTAAACTAATCTCCATTTCTCTTTCTCAATCTAAATTTTTTTCAAAATTTCTTAAATGACAGAATTTCAAACCCAACTTGATTCGGTAATTCAGCTTGATTTTTCTGGAGTGGTACTTGAAGGTGTTGTTAAGAAGATATGTGATAGTTATAAAGAAATATATAAAAAATAAGTCTTCAAGTTTCGGATATTAACTAACTCAAACCCGCAACTAAGAAAAGGTAAAGAAGAGTTTAAGGTAAGCAAAACTAAGGCAAAACAAATCTGAAGCCAAAATAGAAGATAAACAAAAGAAATTCCGTTCATGAGCGCATCGATTGGAAATTATCTGAAATGAAGAAGATAAAGAAGATGAAGAACGTTGTCCCAGATTTTTATTTTTAAAGTCTATATTTAAAATTATTATTGTCTAGTTTTATGTTTTGTAAAACGACTATTAATGATTAATTCGCAGTCTAATAAATTTAAAATTTGTTTGTATTTTTGACTAATTAAGCTTATAACGTATTCAATCTTACATTTTAATTAAAGTTACATATTTATTTTAACTAATAAAGTAATACAAATATTAAGACCTATACTTAGGCTAAGTTAACAGGTGAGAAATTAAAACATAAATATCATATTATATATGGGCAATACTCTTAAAATCTCAAAACAACATCCATATATATTGGAAGCTTTTTTTTCATTGATGCTTGCGCCGCTCCATCCGACATCTTTGTTCAATTTCCATCATGGTTTCACCATCCCTCATGTTTCGACCCGCTTGCATTACTGAAAGAATATACTTAATAATTTTCTTATGGATTACAATGAAACGATGACACACCCATGCGCATCACGATTGTTGGGGTTCATTGTTCTTACTTGATATTCCCTAATATCTTTTCCCAAAATGTTTGGGGTTGGAATGCATATGCAGTGAAGAGAGCCTAATAGAAGGAAGAAGAAAAAAAGGAAAAAACAAAAAAACAAAAAATTGCAAACACGTTCATCTCCGGTAGTAGTAAATTTTGGATTTCACCTCCTTATTCGACTTTGCACATTGAGCTAGTTAACAATTCTTTATTTTTGGCAGCATGTTGGTTTTCTATGAAATCGACGATGTTCGTATTTTCATCCATGCTCTTTGAAAAATTGGAAAAGTGATGAAAAATATGAAAGATGTGTGGGATTGAGAAATTCTAGAAAGATTTAAAAATTATGGTGAGAGTTGAAGTTGAGTGTTTATATGGGTGGGAATTCCCGACCGTTAGATGAAAAAAATTGAGTGATGTTCGGACTAGCGCCAAATGCTTGTATGACCATCGAAGGACCTTCTATCGCTCGCTAGAGACTCCATCGCCTATGCCTAAGTGGTATAATTGACATTATGTCACATATGTTTGCTACTTTTCCATACCTGTAATAGGTGCAAAACTGGCAAACCAGTTGATATACCATATGCGTAGGAATGGGCCTAAGTTTTACAATAAATCATGTTCTTGCAGAGCGACCATAATTTCGAGGGAAACGCCATCATGGCGCTACGCTTATAGTCAGTGGCATTACATGAATAGCGCACTAGCTGACAAAATGTACCTTCATAGGCAAAAAAACTAATGCCATTATGCAGCATGCGATTTTTCAATGATGCATGTTCGAGAATTCTAAGTTGTCCCGAAGCTTAAGGAATGAATTAAGGACGCGGCACAAGTCGGGGAATGACTTAGGTGTTGGCCTAAGGCTAAGCCAAGGCCTTGGAAATGCATGCACAACAATGGAAAGGCCATTCATGCTATTATTGCATATCAAATCGGCCAAAAGAATGCGAGTGATGCATATACTATATGAAATGAGCTAAACAACATATTAAGGCTAGGGGTAGCATGATTTTATTCTTATGATAGTGTCAATACGAGTAAAATGAAAGGCCATAGCACGTGTTGCGCCATCAGGGTGCAAGAATTGCTTAGGATGACGGTTACAGATCAGTAATGCGCATCACACGCGTGGAAGAGTTTGGAGATGGATTGAAACAGTTTATGAATGGGGGCTTTTATGTGATCGACCAGCAGAATTACGCCCGGCGCGCAGGCCATAACTTCCCCAATGCGCCATGATGAAGCTACGATCCGGGCCATAAATCCAGGCAAATACACGTTCATTCGCTTTTGCAAGCATGCTCGTGGATCATGATGCAACTAACTTAGCTTCCACACCGTTCCAACTTACCCGTGTTCTGCGAAGGGTTTAAGGCCTTGAAGGCTCCTGTCGATTCACCTCGCATGCATCACTGGATTTCGAGTCTTGTCCAGGCATAAGGCTTGCTTGGACTTGACATAGGCCATTGACAACCTAATTTTATCTCCCTTAGGCTTATGCAAACTCCGCTAACTTCCATATCGATCTAGCTGACTTTCCGGGCCATGCCCAATGCGCCATTGGTACATGCCTAAGTCAAACGGCTTGATAGGAAGTATGAGTGTCCAAGGAATGGAATGAAACTTGCCTCATCAAGTTTGGCCACAATCATATCTTGAATCGAGCTACCGAGATAGATGATATGAGAGACCAAAATGTCGCAATCATCTCACATTTAGATGATATGAGCAACAAAGTGCTGGACCGGTAATGCTGCAACTCATTGTGGCTTCCTAACGCACTCCCTTCCCTACTCTAAAGGGATCAACACGACCGTAGTTCATCCTCGAATGAACAACAACTTAAACCAACTCGTTTTCAAGGCCATTGGCCTAGCAATAATGGTAATGACCTGGTCCATATAGGCCATTCCTCCAAGATGCACAATGATCATGCATCATCGGGTCGTGACATGGCATAGTGATGCCTAAGCACCAAATGCCCTCCTGGAAAGGCTACACAACTATAAATGAGCCTTAGGCATCATTTATACTCTTCCGGATAAGCTATCACTAGTGGACAATGGGATTTTAAAGTCTGCTTGGGCTTTATAATTAAGACTACCCTGGGCTTTGTTTATAAATTGGGCTTCCGAAGGTAGTCTTTTTGCACGGATAAGAAAATCAAGCTTTTGTGGAAGTCGGAATATAGGTGAGTAGTTCAGTAACTAAATAGAGTTTCTAGAAGGAGTATAGTTAAGTCTGCGGGTGGAAATAGTTTCTCTGGTCCAACTCCCGAGGTTTCCCTTATCTTTTCCCGCTCCATTATCACTTCTCTCTCGCATCTCAGGTTCCCTCTTCCTAAACGAATGAAAACCAAAATCAAAATCTCAATCTCGGTCTCTCATCGTCTTCTTGTCTTTCTTATACTCGTATTCATCATTGAAACCTCCATGAAAACTTTGCACTTGTTTACATTGATTAAGATTTGAATAACCAATTGCAATCCAAAATACCATTGGTAATGAAAGAGCAAAGAATAAATAATTTTAAATCAGATGTTCTATGACTTTTTAGATTCAACTCAAGACTTTTAATACGAGTTGTTGAATCTTTTGAATATAAAGATAAACCTATCGAACAAGATGTTGAAGGAGGAGAAATTAGTATTATTACAGATCAAAATCTAAGAAGTGGGTTTTTTTCCTCTTTAATTTTGTTATGCAAATCCTAATTCTTCCATTTAGATTTTCGTGTATATTGTAAATCAAGTATTTTTTTTGTGTTTATCATTCGTAGAGTTAAGATATCTATCTCAGCCAAAGAGAATCCTAAGAAAGTCCAGTTTGATGGTGGTGAAAAAGATTAAAAACTCCAACAATTTCTAAGGTATTGAAGCATTATTACTTCAAATGATTTCAATTTCTTAAATTAAGGTTTCTTTAATCTTAACAGTTTTTTGCTTATTTGGAGTTGAAATACATGGATTTGGTTATTTTTAATTGTTTATATATATTGTCACTAGTAATTCAATTTTGTAGGGGTTATTTTCTCGTTTTCTCATCTTTTCAGCTTATGGAATTTCTTGAATGGATGAAAGTTGCTTGTAAGGGGTTCCCCGCCATTTATGTGTACTTTATGTTTTTGTTGTTGTTGATGTGTGGTTATGCTCCAATTAATGGTGGTATATATTTCGACTTCGTGGTCCTGGTTGATGGTTGCTCTCATTTTTCAAAAGTTAGTCTTTCATATCCGATCGCATCAATTTGTGTTTTTGATTCATTTTTTGTTAAAGTATGAAAATTTGTGTAATGAGATTATTGATACAAAGACAACAATATGGCAAAGGATGCATTACTAATAATTCATAATTTAGGTTGGTGAAAATCTCATTCATTTGGCCATTCTAGTGGTAGAATTCAGTAAGATATCCAAGCCAAATCTTGGTGAAGCATAAGTAGGGTATTGTCAGTTGAACGAATAACGGTAATTGTCTAATTTAGATCTTTATTTTGTATCTTGGTATGAGAATCATATATATTTCTTCTATGTGTATACTGCAAGTTCTTAGTGATTTTTCAAAGTGATTTGTCGATAGAATCTTATGAATCATTATTCAAACAGTTAAGAATTATTGAATTGTAGTTTCTCAGTTTTTGAAGATTGTTAATATAACTCAAGTCGTATCGCCCGAATGATGTTGGGAATTTTGGAGTGTGCTTAGTTTTTTTGGAACATGCTAGTGTAGTTAGATAACAACCTGAGGGGGAAAATGAAACAGGTTGGTAAATTGTAATAGGAACATGAGGGTGGTTCATAGAAGCTGATAAATTATGTCGAGAGTTACTGAATTAGTGTTTCTGTTATCCTTTTACTGGTTGCAAGGGAACCGGCATTGGCATCTTGTAAAGATATTTCAAGTGGTATTCTTCTATATACAGATGTAGCAACATGTGACTTGATATTCCAGGAATTTGATTTCATTGAGTGATTTTTCATTTTATATTATAAATATTTCAAGGTATATTTGGTGGTGCAGGTATATTTCAAGGGATCTCTATAACCATGAGTCTTATGAGCATTTCATTTTATTAATATTTTGGTGTGTCTCTGACTAAACTCACAAGACTATTCTTTCCTCAATGAATGAAACGAGTTAGGTGATATCCTTCCCTTGCACTTGATCTCTCTCTGAATGTAATCGAGTTCCATTAAGACTAATTTGATATCCTTAGTTACCAAAAATAAAAATGAAAATTTGAAATACCCAAAGAAAATGAAACCTATGTAAAGTAAGATGAACTACAAAAATGCTCATAACCTTGGTTCTTTTCTTGTTTTAGTTTGGAAGTTACAAAAATGGTGGAATATGTGCAGCAGTTCCATCATGTCCTCCGCTAACATCCTTGGGTATGTCAAATTGTTCATTTGTTAGAGCAAGGGCTATGGAGTGAGAGACCTCATTGATTTGAAAGAGTTTGATCAAAATAGATCAAATTAGGTGCTACTGTGGGATGAGAGCTCTCACCCATTCACCCAAAATCACTCATACACCCATTCAAGTGAATGAGAGTGTGAAAGTCTTCACTAGGAGGCACACTCGACGCTCAAAGAAAACTCATGAAAACGGCCGATTTTGTGCCGCTTAAAGAGTTTTACCGGTTTTTTTATTTGACTTAAACTCTTTTATGCGGGCCCCATTGGTGTTTTATAAATAAAAAATACTTTGGGAGTGCGTAACTTCACCGTTTGAAGAGAAAATTCTCTCAAGCGGCACATACTCTCGCCTCTTAGTCTACAAATTTGCTCTCCCACGGCCGTATTCACTTCATCTAGTCTCTCACTGTTTTAGTTGAATGAGTGTTAAAAACACTCATTCCATAGCCCTTGCTCTTAGTGATGAAATCCTTCGTGAAATTGCTCAAGATTGTACCAATCTTCAGGTTCTCAATGCATCCTATTGTCCGAAATCTCTGTTTAGGATAGTATTCCCTTTCTTGTGTTGTTATTATGTCATTAAAATTTTCTCTCGCTGCTTCGTGAAATGTTGAATTTATGTTTATGTTTCTTGTCTTGTGTATGAAGTCTGTAAGCATGCCAATGTTGACCATTCTGAATCTTGTCAATTGCGAAGGGATAACTTCGTTTTCGATGAATGCCACAGCTTTTAGTTCTTTGCTGGAGGTGTTGGAACTCAATAATTGTGGGTTACTAAAAGCAGTGTCACAAGATTTGTATTTCCAATACCTACCTTACTTGCATACCATCAGACTAGTGCATTTCCGAAAGTAAGATTCTTATTTCCATTTCCTCCATCGTACATGGTGCTGAATAGAGTTAACAAGACCATTGAGCTAATGTAAACTATCAAAAAAACTCAAGGATCCTCAAAGTGAGATGTTATTACTTCGTAATTGAACTGGTGTTTCTAGATTATATTTCGCAATGAGGACTACTAATCATACGAGTCTCCAACAAGCCATTGATCTTTTTGATGGTCATTTGCTCTAGTATTTGAGACTCTTAGTCACGAAGGATGGCACTGGTTTTGGGCCCTTGTAATAGAGATTACCTACTTTTCCAATCAAGGAAGGTGGCCTTGGCATTTACACAATGACAGGCACCCATAGCCAAGCGGTTTTAGTGCAAAAGGTGATGCTTGGTAACTTATTTCCTACATATAAAAGTTCTGCTTATCAGCTGGCTCTTCAGACCTTCATCCAGGTATGTGGATTAATCTTCTAACTAGTCAGTAACATACTTGACAAGTTAGTAAGAAGAAGCAAGTTTATGCCAACCCGCATGCTTACGGGAAAAAGATGAGTTTTGGGCACTACACAACCGCAATTCTGGTATTTTCGTTTAATGGTATTGCTCGTCGTAACGAGTCCACTCTTTCTGAATTGCAGATTTAAGCATCATGCTTCCCCCGTCTTCCATTCCGGATGAAGCAGGTTAGCATTGATGCCATTAATGTTGATTCTAGGGCAGTTCTTGAGCCATCAAAAGCTTCCTTAAAGGCACGTCTTGCGTCCGAGATGGATTGTGTGCTCTAATTTACTCGATGCTTTGAGTAGTGAAGCTACTGTGATGGCGGACGATTTGTTGTCCTCCATTACAGTGGGGTAGTCAACCTTTGGTTGGAAGGAGAATGCCCCAAAGTCTTGGGAGAATTCGTTGCTAGTGCTTCGCTAACACCATTATTAAAGCTCTGGAGGTGGTTTAAGGCCTATTGCGATGGGTGCCATTTGGTGTAGGTTGGTCTCTAAGGTGGCTACTTTTTCTGTAGGCAAGGCTATGACATCTTACTTGAGAGACTACCAGTTTGGTGTTGGGGTACCTTTTGGTGGTGAGAGTATTTTACATGCTGTAAATAGCCTAATGGAGACGTATGGTCAGTCAGACAAGATGTCAATGCTTTTTATTGACTTCTCTAACGCGTTCAATATGGTGCGAAGATCTCATCTTATCATATAGGTTCGACTTCATTGTCCAGGTATTTATTGGTGGTTAGAGTTTTGTTATGCTAGGCCTGCTAAACTTTATTATGATCATTACATATTGTCTTCTGCACTTGCTGTCCAACAAGGACACCCTCTTGGTCCCTTGTTGTTTGATATGACGCTCCACCCCTTGTGAAGCCTATTGCCTCTCGGTGCTAGATTGGTTTGCATGCCTGGAGGTTGGACGATGGTACTATTATTAGTAACACACTTGAAGTATCCAAAGCCTTGAGCGTAATGGAAACAGAAGGTCCTAGCAGGGGGTTTCATATTAATGTAAAGAAAACATAAGTCTTTTGGCCGTCTAAAAACCCCAGAAGTGTTGCTGAAGATTTTTTCCCTCATGATATTGGTAGACCTACTAATGGCGTCAAACTTTTGGGAGGACCGATGAGTTTGGACCTGAACTTTATTAGTGACATGGTGCTGAATAGAGTTAACAAGACCATTGAGCTAATGGAAACTATCAAAAACTCAAGGATCCTCAAAGTGAGATGTTATTACTTCGTAATTCGAACCGGTGTTTCTAGATTATATTTCGCAATTAGGACTACTAATCATGCGGGTCTCCAACAAGCCACTGATCTTTTTGATGGTCATTTGCTCTAGTATTTGAGACTCTTAGTCACGAGGGATGGCGCTGGTTTTGGGACCTTGTAATAGAGATTACCTACTTTGCCAATCAAGAAAGGTGGCCTTGGCATTTACACAATGTATGTGCACCTATAGCTATTTCTATCTTGCTTCCCATAGCCAAGCGGTTTAAAAAGGCAAAAGGTGATGCTTGGTAACTTGTTTCCTACATATAAAAATTTCGCTTATCACTGTCTCTCTTCGAGACCTTCATATGTATGTGGATTAATATTCTAACTAGTGCATCGATGATACTCCCCCCACCCCCTTCTATGCATTCCCCGGCAAAGACATATTTTGATGCGAAAGAAGCAAATCCCCAACCAATTTTCAATGTATTCAAGAAATTCCATTATGTGGCAATGTAACCATGTTAACCCATGCACATGATTACTTATTGGGTGTTCTCATAAGTGCCTTAGGCCAAGACAGTTCAGAGTCGTAGTATATATGCTATCTCCTTGGCATCCCCTTGTTAGTTGTAGATGGTCTATGTCAAGCCGCAATAGGCCCATGGATACCTTTAGTGATCACGAACTTCATTGTTTCAAAGATGTTGACCCAAGTTAGGCATGATCTTGTACGTGATGTTATCGTTGAGATTTTGTTGCAAGGTCGGCGTGCCTACACGCAAAGAAGTTGTTAGAGTTCTTGTCGGATGATAATAGAGATTTACGACCTACAGATATACTCGTATGTAATTTGGATAATGGAAAATATGTTTGCATGTATGTCATATGTGTCTCACCTTTCACAGGTGAAGGTATTCGCGCTTTCACCCCCGGCCTAGCCATTTCGAATGTTGTTTCACTAAACGTACTAAATATTAGGATAAATATGTTTTCGCATGGTTATGGTTTGGTGTTCTACCTTTCACTACTCTGGTGAGCTTAGTGAAGATACTTTGTGTTTTTTTAAAGATTGAAGAATTGCCTCGCTAATAAGGATGCTAGTAGTGGTGTAGGAAACTTAATTTTTTTATAGAAGTGGCTGCACAAGACCCGCCCATCATACCCAAACCCGCCTCGCACCCGCTAAATCCGTGGGTTTATAATCCGAACCCGCCCGTTGTGGGTGCGGGTTGGTTATGAAAATAAAACCCGCCGTCTATGGGGTGCGAGGTTGGTTTTAGCTAATACCCGCCCAAACCCGCCCGAAAAACCCGCTAAATATACACCATTGATAAAACTAATCAAGTCCTTGATCATTGAGGATGCTAGTAGGAGAGACTTGAAGATGATAGAAGAGACATGAGTCACTTACTATTGATCCGGAAACTTTATTGTTTAAGTTTTAATCAACTTTAAAGTAGTCGTGATTGTTTAAACTTTAAACTTGTTTTTATTTGAAGTACAAGTGTACATAGTACACTAGTACTTGTTTAAGCTTAACAATGAATACTTATGTAGTTATGTTTATGGTTTGTTTTTTTGAGTTATCAAGAACTTAAGTAAGTAGTTTATTTAAACTTAAAAACATGTGTGTGAATGATTATTGAATATAAAGCGGGTTTAAGTGGGTTTAAACCCAAACCCGCCTAACCCGTAGCAGGCGGGTAACAAAATCCGCCCGCTGTTTGCGGGTGCGGGGTTGGTTATGAAAATAAAAACCCGATCTGTGGGTGCGAGGTTGGTTTTAGCTAATACCCATCCAAACCCGCCCATGTGCATCCCTAGGTGTTGCTATTCAAAAGGGAGTTGGTGCCCACTTTGTTGCTAGGTTACCAACCAAATATCCAGACGAACCATAGTTTTGATGGTATTATTAATCGATTTAATATTATATAAGAATACATATTACAAATTTATCGATTTATGTCTCTCTCGTATATTTTTGCAAATCAGAAAAAATGGTAAAATAAAGTTTATTATAAATGAAAGAAACACATGTTAATCTTAGTATATAACAATTGGAACTTGCTTAGATGTAAAAAGAATATGTTAGAGTCGCATTATCATTTCCTTTGGATTTAGGTAGCACGAGATCGACTTAATGTATTGTCAATAAATATTCATTTTTGATTAAGAGTGGACCATAACCTCACCAATTTGTCACTTAAGATGCATCACATGTTACTTTGGTATATAGAAACAACACACATAACCTTCATTCATCCGGTTGATTTCATCATTTAGGGAAGAAATCCAAAACTAGTATTGAATTCTTAAAAAGATAATCTTTTCCATCAAATCTTGAAAATCCTCCATAATGAGAAGGTATTTGTGTATATATCCGAGAAAACAAAGTTTTCAGTGAGTCTGCTTTCTTATTCTTGACGGACCTCAAATGGGTAAATTTATATACTAAAATCCGGTGAGTCTTTTTTTTATCTGTGTATCATGTAATAGTGCACATGTTATTCTTGAATTAAATGCTCCAAAATCTGGGGAAAATTTTGGGTTTAGTGTTTTACACTTTTACTGATCAAACAGTTATCTGATATTTATCGATCACACTCAAAATCAAACAAACATTTACAACAAATAACAATCACTATTTATCTAACGACTGCTTCATAAAAAGAAACAACTACCTAACGACATCAATAGAAATTATATGAGAACTAGTGGGCAGATTATACGAATTAAAATACTATATTGATAACATAATTTACGGGAAACACTTTGGATTTTCTACCAATATTATAGTATTATGTTGTTCAAAATTTTTCATCAGATTTAGGTCCAATCAATCCCCACGCATGAACTATCATTCACTTTTTTTTCTTCGAAAAGAGGTTGAACCTTAGTAGATATATTGATAACTCTGATTTAGGAAATCAGAAACCTTACAAAGATGTTTCAAGATCATTACAAATTCATACGAATCATAGTATCCCCACCAATTCTTGCCTATCAATTCTATCTTTCCAAATCTAAGAACTATTTCAGAAGACCTTCTTTTTTTTTCTCTAAAAGGAGATAACAATACATACAGGGCCAAACAAGTTTTGAAAACAAAACAAGTCATTGAATGGATCAGATCCAACCCAATGTTTCTCAGAACATGTGTATAACATGGACTGTGGTTTTTAAATTTAGATTGCATATTGCAATCAAGGTGACAATGACCCAAGTAATAACAGTAGCCAAGGAAGTAACCAAAGTAGCAGTGGGTAGCGATGTGATGGCAGTAGCAGTTCAAGTAGTATGAATCGGCTCAGTAAAGGTATGGAATGGATTGAATCGGGTTGACTCGCTTTTGGGGATGTGTTAACAGTTGCAGTGATATATGAAATTGTTGATGATGATCTTGATCTAGTTGTTGCCGTCTTAGTTTCCATAGATTGAGTTGTTGTTGTTCTTGTTGCTGTTGGTGATTGATTCTTTCTACAGAAACCCATTTCCTTTCACTTTAGCCAACTCTTAAGTTTATTGAAGATGAACAACAAAAACCCAAATACTAGATTAAACCCAAATCTAAAACATATAATAATAAAACCTAAAAGCTCCCACTGAAATCAAAACTAGGGTAAAAAGAAGCCCTAGAAGAAGAAATCAATAAAAAGAAATTAGGGAATAAAAGAAAAAGAAAACTTAAATCTAACCTAAATCTAGAAATTACCCAATAAAACTCAGTGAAAATCAAAGAAAATCAACAAGATTAAAGAGAGGATTAGATTGTTGAGCTTCTCCTGCTCAGATCTGCCCAAAAAGAGCCGATTTGAGCAGGAGAAGATTGAAGTTTCTGTGGATTAGAGGGTTTGGGAGAGAAAGGTGAGGAAAGAGAAAGAGAAAAAGGTTTCTTACCAATTGGAGGTGAATAAAGTCGGTAGATAGTAGGGAGTAGTAGTTGTACTCTTTTATTGTGATAGTGACTGGTGGAGAGAGTTATAACCTTTATCTCTTGTTGTTGCAATTTGTAGAGCGACAGACGATTTCTTAAAAATGCATAATCTTAAAGAGACGTTTTGTTGGACGAAATCAACAACCTATGTTAGTTAAATTACAAAATAGTTGTTTGTAGGGTAATATCCCATATCATTTTATTTTTTTTTGATGGAAAGACAAATTAATCCTAAAATTAGGTAATGTGGTACATAAAGTTAACAACTTTTTGCTTAGAAAATAAACTAAAAAATTCAGATTGCTTGTAATTTAATTATTTTATTTTTTTAAAAAATGAGTCGAGCCTCAAATATATTGATCATGATTCTGACTTGAGATCAATATCGATTACAATATTGACTCTGGAGTTTACAACAATTATAGCAATTTTATACGATCAAATGAGACACAAAGACATTTCAACCCACTTAACACCATAGTTATGCCAATAACCAAGTGGTCTGGTGGTTGGCATGGTCCCTCCCACTGCAGAGGTAGGGGCTCGAACCCTGTAATTGCTGAAATTCACTCCAATTTAAGGAGTTTGGATGTAGTCTAGGAACCACTTGTCTGAGGCATAAAAAAAAAAAACACCATAGTTACAGGACATAATCTAATAAAGAAATTCCATAATGCCGAACCAAATCAAAGGTAGCAGTAACAAGTTTAAATAGTCTAGTTTTCTTCAACAAGAGTAGCATATGCAAACAAGAAAACAAATCTACAAACTGTAAAGGTGCTAGGATCAATAAATCCAACCATTTATCAAGTTTTTTTTTTTGTTTGTTTGTTCGTGGGAATGTTACAAATACCCTCCATTTTTGTTGACTTTGCACAATTACCTCCGAGGGGTAAAAAATAACTTTTCTAGAGTTAACTTAGAAAGTTGTTTCCACTTTATGGAAGCAACTTGTATAAAGTTATGTCCACTTTATGGAAGCAAGTGCTAGTTGCGTCAATTTCTGAAAACAAATTAAGCAACTTGTGCTAGTTGCTTCCACTTTTGAAGGTAGGGGTATTTTCAAAAATTGAATAAGGGTATATTTGAAGGGGCGAATTTTGAAGGGTATTTAAATAATGTTCTTTTTTTTTTTTTTTTCAAAATTTTGGTGAAACAGATTAAAGGTTCGATCCAACCATTTGTAAATGATTTTTTCTTAAACCATTTGTAAATGATTTTTTTCTTAGTAACAGTAGAACATGTAACAAAGGTAACAACTATAACTCAAATTAATTGAATTCTCCATATCTGCATTTGTCTTCTGGAACTTGATGTTTTTGGTGTCTTGTATATCATTGTAGTACTTGCTTGCGTCTTTGTTTAAAATTTCTTATTGATATTGCTAAAGTCTTTTAAATTGGGTATTGTAAAGTTAAAGTTCTTCATCAAAATAATTGCAAAATCAGTTGATTTAAAACAATAGGAAATCCAAGTCATAAACTAAAAATTAAATAAAGCGATGTCAAGAGATGGTTGAATAAACCTAGATCAAAAGACAAGAACAAGTTAGAGTTCTAAACTAAGCAATTTAGATTCAACCAAAATTACTTGGAGGGTCAGTAAAAATCTCCACTCTGATGTATAGCCAGCTGATTATTTAAGGCTAGTGATAGCTCAACCAGTTGGAGTATAATTGGATGTAAAGATATTATTCAAAATGGCCTGAGAGTTCATTAGAGATAGTACTATAGGGAAAAATTATCCATATTAGAGCAAGTCTTATGGTGGAATCCATCCAACTTTCATCTTCCACGCCACCTCAAAGATTTGGAATTGTGGGATGAAAGCACAAGTATAGTGGTGGAATAGAAGGAACGCTATTTTGAATAGCGTAGAGCGCTAATAGGAATAACGCCAGAAAAACACTATTATGATTAGCGCTTGACCACGTCAACGGTCAAAACGCTATTCTCAATAGCGCCCAACGCTGTTCTCAACAGCTCCCAACGCTATTCTTATTAGCGCTCTAGAATTCATTTATCCAGCCAACGCTCGATCATTCTTCTTCTCTTCTAGTTCTTCTTCTCGACAGGAAAAAAAAAACGAAAAAAACCCTAATATCCCCCTTTTTTGATTTCTCAAACCATGATTCAAATCCGTGAAATTGTTTCAATGGGTTTGTTATTTGCTCAAATGGATTCCACGCGACGTACCTTGGAACCCTACTTGGATTTTTCATGAAAAACACCAATTTGGAAGCCACTAGACTTGACATTCCACAATTTTTCCACACTTGAAATAGGATGGATTTCAATCATAAAACTTGCTCTTATAACCAAACTTTGGCTAGTGGGTGTTAGTCTCCATCAGGTAGCCAAGAGATCGCTTGCATAAACCAAGGTACAATAGTATGCCGGGGAAACCATGGGGAAACTCACTTTCCATTTCGGCTCCACCATTGGGCTTAATATTTTTGCTTTGTAAGCGGTGGACCCAAAGATCTAATTTGGGGAAGGTAAGTAAGTTTCTGTCACCATATATCAGGAAACCATGATACTTTAGCTCTTTTTATTATCTTTGGTTTGGTTTGGCTATGATCCTGATTGTAGCCAAGAAACATCATATTGCTTTCTTTAGGCCTCTTTCTATGGGTATGCCAAACACCGATATTTGGCATATATGCACCCATTATGTAGACGCTTAAATGCCAAACTCATATGCCAATATGTTATTCCCGGCATATAGGCATGGAGATGTAGTTTCCATCGGGCGATAGAGATTCTATCGCTCGCTAAGCGATAAAGACTTTATATTTGGCGATATTCACTTTATCTCCAGGCGATATTCACTTTATCTCCTAAGTAATTATATATATATATAAATTCTCCTTCTCTCCTACTTTTTCATTATTCTAATATATTTTTATATTTAAAAGGTCCCACTAAATATATTATAACACTAAAACTTTTATAAATACCCCACCACACAAACACAAATATATTTTTTATTCACAGTGGCTCCACCCAACACAATTAAATATATGTTTTTAATCAAGTTTCGATATCTACCATAATGGGAAACTCATTTGCCATGCCATATACATGCCAAACAACATTTTTTGCCATACCCATATGAAGAGGCCTTTGGCCAAGAAATATAGTCCAATTCTCTTGTTTATAGTTATAATCTAACTAAGGGAATTATCCTCCAAAACGCAAATGTTAGGGAGAAATAACATATCTTGGCTTAATGTGACGGGAACTGCACTGTACATTACGAAAACTCTTAGTAAATTGGTTGACTTTGACTTGACGAAAACTCTGTTTCCTTTTTAGAGGTATAATCCTCCGGGTTAAACCCGAGTTTTCCTTTCTTTCACCTGTACTCCGTTTCAGTTATGATGTTTGGACATACATTCGTGCTTAACTTGTAATTTGATGATTATTAGGACTTAAAGTTTGTTCAAATGTGATGTTTGTATATGATGATGAAATTGTGTCCAAAGCTTTTATTACCATTGCCCATGATTTATAGGGATGCCACTATCAGTGGGAATACCAATTGAGCGACCCACCGATCAAGATTTACTAACATTTTTTTTTGTCATGTCCTAATATCACCCTGTTAATAATGGTATGCCCTTTATAATTGTGCCATTACCACGATGAACAATTGTTTTTCATTTTTCCCATCCTATGGTGCACCATTGCTAAAAAGGCTGGTACCAGTTTTAGCTGGGTGGGCCAATCTATACAAACACAAAATAAGAACCATATTTTGGGACTATTTCAAAATGGTGGGGAATACTTTTGTGATAGGAATGTCAATCATATACTTATAAGGGGTGTCTTAAGGTGTGGAAATGACTAACCTACCCTTCATCTATATATATAATCACCTCCTCCCATCACCACCACCTATTTATATATAGCCACCTCCTCCCATCACCACCGCCGCTAACCACCACCAACCACCACAAATCACCACCACCGCCACCGCCACCTCTATATATATCTTAATTTAAATCATTAACAAATCAAAATCAAAATCAAAATTATAACAAACCCATTACTTTTCATTAGTTTCAGTTGAAAAAATGAGAAGTAATCATCAAAATGAGTTGAAAATGGAAGTTCTGAGAGAGAAGTTCGGTTAGGAATTATGTGAAAATTTTGTCGAACTAGTCGAACTCAACTTTAATGGAGGTTTTTGTTTCGAGAGAACAATTCGGTTACGTGAGAAAAATGTCCAAGCCGAACTTGCAGATTCGGTTACGTACGAAAAAAAAAGTTTGATTATGCCCCAAAAAGTTTGCCACATTGCAATTTTTTTCTCCTAACCGAACTTTTAATGGAGGTTTTTGTTTTCAAAGAACAATTCAGTTACGTCGAGAAAAAATGTCAAAGCTTCTAACTTGCAGTTCGGTTACGTCGCACAAATTTCGGTTACGCCACAAAAAGTTCGGTTACATTGCAATTTTTTTCTCCAAACCGAACTTTTCTTTGAAAAACCAGCATATTGAGTTCGGTTACGTCGCAATTTTTTTTCCTAGACGAACTCCTAGTTCGGTTACGTCGCAATTTTCTTCTCCTAACCGAACTTTTCTCTGAAAGAAAAAACTCCATTAAAGCTTAGTTCGGTTACCTATGTTTCTTAAATATTAGTAGAACTACACTTTGCGGGTGAGTTCGGCTACACTGCTCTTCTTCAGAATCAACTTTTTTAACCAAACCGAAATCAATTTGTAAATTGTTCATTTTTAGGAATGTTTGGCTAATTCAAGCACCATTAACTAAATTTGAAGTACCCGAGTACCCAAAACATCATACTCTTGTCGTGGGTTTCTCAAAGAAAAAAGATCTTAATTTTTTTTTCTTCCAAAACCCTCATCTTCATTATCATCTTCATTATCATCTTCATCTTCTTCTTCTCCCTCTCAATAATTCTTCTTTTTGAAAAAATCAACTTATTAATTTAATCTCACTAATCATTAATTAACTCACTAATCATGACACTAATTTAATTACTAAGGGCAAGTTTGGTATTAAAAAAATTAGATTAGGGGTGACTCATTATTACTTCTAATATCCACCCCAAAAGTTGGAGAGTAGTCCCCACCATTTTTGAGCAAAGTCCCAAAATATGGTTCCAAAATAATCTTAGCCATCGGATCTCGTGAATTAGTACTGGCCTTAATGATACAGTGTATCGCCTCCTTTAGGGAACTTAGTTAACCTCAAGCTAAGTTGAGGGAAGAAACCTATTCTAGGCATGAATCCTTGTTTTGGCAGAATCCTAGTTAGGGGAAGAGTTTTTTTTAGGCAATACTCTTAGTTTAGGAAATAGATTCTAATAGAAGTCCTTGGTCGGCCGAGTACGATGAAGGATATAAATAGAGGGCTTTGGCTAATATCTAAGGACATATACTAGGCAATAAAACCTAGAGAAAGCTTACGACAATACTTGTGCAAGATTAGAAAACAGTTTAAGGTTAATCCTTGTTTAGAGAAGATTGTGAGCGTAACAAAGAGAGAATTGTAATCGTTTTCTTGTTCATAATTTAAGAGAAGCTATTTTCTTGAATTATTACTTGTGTTCAGCTTTTCTAAGTTTTCGTCTATTATTATTGAATTCCGCCTTTATAGTAATAGTTACCAAGGTATAGAGATCGATACGTATCAAGTTGGCATCACGAGCAAGGTTTGTTTCTAGGGTAAATCCCCGTGGTTTATGGTTTTCACTAGATCTCTACATAAAGCTTGGTGAGGTACTCGAGAAGCAAGAAGACGTTAAGAAAACAAGGAGATCAAGGATGACAAAGTCGATGATGATCCAAGGAAGGCGAACCACAAACTATGGAAGAAAAGGTGGTCAGCGTTACAAACGAGACATGAAGTCTATTCAAGTTACCCTTCAGGAATTGAGTGAATGTATTCGTTCTCATACACCTAAGAAGAAGACAAAGAAAAAGGTTAAACTTCACCTAAAGCTTCGGAAAAGATGATTAGGAAGAAGAAGAGGAGGAAGAAGATGAGGATGAAGAAAAGAAGAAAAGTGAGTTTCTTAAAAGTCCTACATCAACTAAACCTTATGGTAAGAATCGAAAAAATTGATTTTCGTGTTGATATTCCACTTTACGATGGGAGTGTCGATGTAGAAAAATTGGATGATTGGATTGAACATCTAGAGACGTATTTCTCTTTCTTTGAATATGGTTTAAAGGAAAAGATAGCTTTCGCGGCATTGAAGCTACAAAAGCATGCTCTAACTTTTGGTGGAAAGCTTATCAAAGACAAAACCTAGGTAAAAGAGTATTGTCGTGGAAAAGATTCAAGGCATGTCTAAGGAAACAGTTTTATCCGATTGGCTACCTTGAGGAGAGATGGTTAAAGTGGTACAACTAGGAAACAGACTTACAACCAAACCGTACAAGAATATACCCGGAATTTCATAATCAAGCTATGATTTTGGACTTAGACTTGGGAGATTATGTTTTACATGAAATATATTTACGGGTTCCATGAGTATATACCTGAAGGAGTTGAAGATGTTTTCGGTGGATACTATCTCCGAAGCAAGTATAAAGCTAATGCCATTGAAGGCAAAGCTTAAGAAATCGATTCGAAGGAAATACTAAGGTGAAATCGAGGTACCACCGTGAAAGGAGGTGAAAGGAGCAAAGAATAAGGGAATTCTAGTGATAAGGAAGGTTTGTCTTGCACCCATTGCAAGCAAACAACAGGTCACGCGTTATCGACAAGTGTTGGGTTAAGAACCCTCATCTAAAGCCTAAAAGGGTTGCATAGGAAAGAAGCCAAGAAGGCAAAGCACTAGTCGCTCAAACTCCAAAAAGAAGTCCACCGACTAATGTAACCCAATTCAAAGCTGTGACACCCCATTTACTAAACTCGCTTAGCTAATAGGTTTACAACCTAATTGAAGCATCAATCCCGGATCAATGATTTTAAGAATCATAATTACATAAAACGAACTAAAACCAAAACCTATCATAAAACCCAAAACACTCGATATCAATAGATGAAGAACTCTCAAATGATATAAATATATTTGTGTGTTGTTTTACAATAAATAAAGAAAATATTTTTTATAAAAGATACATGATCATAACTTAGTTCTAACGCTTTAAACTACGAAAACGAGATATCTTCTTCGCACCCTTTCTTCGATAATCGAAAACCGAAGTGGAAACAAGTGAGCACATCATCCCAAAAGGGTACTCAATGGAAACATGTAACTCTCACGTAATCACTATATGTTTCACGGGTTCCAAAGGAGTATAAGTTGAAAGAAACAAGAGGAAACTAATCAATCGGTAATTTATGCATCATGAAGCAAGTGTCACTCTAACCTCGCCAAACTCATTGGAGAAGACGAAGCGAGAAAGCAACCCTAATCAATAATAATAACATCGTCCACACAAGAGTGCCCATACAAACCATGATTCAATATTACCATCAAGATCGAAAGTTAGTCAAACAAGTATAATATGCACACGAAAGTGATTTCCATCAAATAGAATAATATATATAATATCATAACGGATGAATTACCGCCTACTAAGATAAGATTGCATATGAGATGAATTAATAGCCCCTACTATATTAATAAGAAGTAATATTATAACGGATGAATTACCTCCCTACTAATACCATTAAAACGGATGAATTACCGCCTCTACTAAATAAATTAGATATAATAATATTAAACGGATGAATTACCGCTCTCTACTATGTAATATTGTCGACGGATGAATTACGCCTTACTTAACTTAGCTAAGAGCCGTGGAGAAACACTGACAACTCCTCGCGGGAAATCTCACAATGCATATCACACACAAACACATCATGGCAAACATCATACATACGCGATACAACATAAACATCAAACTCTAAGATACGGGAATAATACATTAAAGAAAACGCAATCATGCACATAGATGGTAAAGTCTCATCATGCTCGCAGAGAAAAGAAAACTTAATGATTACAAGAAGGTTACAAAGTTCCCACCTGTTTTGATGACAATCATGCCTACCTCGAGATCCGCGATCCACTGGTTCATCCTTTGAATCGATCGTTGTTAATAAAGACCAACTGTTAATCACACAATCACTCTACGAATTTAGCCAAAAGGCTCATACAAAGTTCACAACATAATTTCATACAAGTCTCTAGTTATGGGCTAAGTGAAACAACTAATAGTTATAGTTTTACCAATAATTATATAACTTGGTATTTAATGTTCTAGGCATAAATTAATATCTACTTATCCAAATATGATCAATTTGGGTATCATCATAAATCCCTCGGAAAACCCTACGACTTTGCGAATGAACAGAAAACTAATTCGGACCATAAGTGGTCCAAAAACACAAATAAGATTTCGGGTCCTAAGCCAATTGGGCACGACCGCACGCGGCCCGTTAACCATGCCCATAAGCCCAAAACCCGACCCATCAAAGTCGGGCCACGACTTGGCCCCATTAACCCGATCCAACACTCAACCATCTGACTCATTGTGATTCACGAGTCAGATCACCAACTCACTAACTTACCTAATTGAGTCAGGTCAATTTTACAAACATTTGACAGACATTAATACCTATTTTTTCATAGTTCTTACACATCACAAGGAGTCAATTTTCGGGTATCATAAATCACTCATATTGTATCTAAATCGATCACTTAATATCTCTTTGAAAGGTATTAGTCACCTCTACAACTTTGTAGTTTTGACCGGAAACCAATTCCGATACTATCATACCTAAAAAGTGTGTTTAGTTGCTTACTCAACCGTCCCCATAATTTGATTAATGCGGTTGAACTTTGAAAATTTGTAACTAATTCCATGGAAACCCAAATTAAGCAAACTAGGGCTCTATACAAAGTTAAAAGAATCATCTATAACATCATGCTATAATTTACGTCTAAATCACAACTTAAATCGATCATAATCATGCGAGAACATACGACAAAGACACACAAAACTCCACATAAAATCATGAGTATGGGTTTTCATAATTGATGAATTGATTCTATGCTATTTATCATATCTAATGATTACTCAATTCATTATAAACAATTAAAAATGGATCAGTAAGGTTACCTAAATTGATTTTACAAGTTCCCATCTTTTCTCCTTCACCTCCAATATGAACACCATCAACTTCTATTTCTAATCCTTTTTAACATTATCAAGAACTCCAAGAATACCACCTCTTCCTTCTTTTCTATCCACAGAAACTCTCCCAAGTCCCAACCTTTATTACTACGTCCACAACTATATTTCTCTACTATCATCTCACCGAATTCCTCCATGTTTCCAAGCTATCAACATCATTATCATCTATTTTACTAACTAGATATTTCTTCATTTTCTTTGTGTTCTCTTTGTATTTCAATACCTATCTTTCTCAAAACTTATCACTTAAAATAAACAATAAAGAAGTTAGTATGACTCATGTTAAGCTCCTCCCAAAACTCAACAGCACCTACTCTCTCTTACAAACAAAATAAGAAGATAACTTCTTCAAGTCCTATATTAGATATCCCGTACAAATATAATAACTAATTAATGATACTTATATTTAATTAATTATGACACCTTGGTTACACTTATTATGATATCATTTAATGACTAAGACAACTAATTACTGTTTAGTTTTACTAATTAACCGTTTTAGTAAAATCCAAAGTAAAACCCGACGTGTTGACTAAAGTCAAACTTCCACAAATTAAACTTCGATCAGTGTGATATTCCTCATTTGGTATCCGATTGGCACGTTCTTGTACTCCATTCCGCATAAGTTTTCGAGAACTATCCAATGTCACTAATTTCATGTTCAAATTATTATTTTACTAATTTCCATTAATTAATGCTAAAATTTGATTAATCGAGTCATTAGCGGCCAAATTATCTCTAGACCAGTCAAATAGTGTTGACGTGCTTACTTGAGTCCTTACATTCTACTCACCTTACAAGAATTTTCGCCTCGAAAATTAAAACAATCTACGTCACAATGTAAGTATGCTCTCTACTTATAAATGTGCGAAATTCAACTTATTTCAAATGAGTTCGATGCAAAATATAATCGAACTAAAGATTAAGTGTGAAGGAAATGTATTCCTAAGACTCAAACTACTTGATAGAGTGTCTATGATACGACATATACCCAATTCTTTACTTGATAATATGGGAGCAATATTTAACTTTATAACTTGATGTTGTGTCGTTCCTGAACTCATTAAATTCCTTGAAGGAATAATTTTATAAAAGTTATCCTATAACCAACGTCATCTCTAATGATTTAGATATAATTTAACAATTACTTATTCATTGTGATATAAGCCTAAGGATTTCTCTAGTTGTATTAATTATAATTTTAGAATCTAAATTACCGGCTTACCTAAACTTTAATAAATTACAACTAGGTGTTATTACCTATATTATCAAAAAGTTAGAACTATTTTGACATATACATAATATTAATAGTAGAATCTTTGACTCTACTCAAACTATACTAATTATTTCTAAAGAAAGTCACCTCTAACAAAGGAATCCTCAAACTCAATTTATTCAAGTTCGAAGCAAACACCAATGTGCATAAAATTATACAATGGAAATTTAAAATCTTTAGCCTTTGGGGCTTCTACACTAATTTGTATGCTACAGATGATTATCTCGAGTTCCTCGCACTACTTTCTACTTCAATAACATAATGGTTTTAAGTACATTAAAAGGCAACTTAAATTCTAAACGCATCCGAGACATATAAAATTAACTAACCTTACTATTCCTCCTTTGTTAGATTGACTACACACTCACAATTCTACAATAATTATTCTTTAATTCACTATCACTTCAAAACCATAATGTAATTTGTTTATCCTATAATTTTTTAATTCATTCTATGTACGCACAACAAGAAAACGATCAATCAATCAAATAAGTCTTTGCTTATTGGTAGCTTTTAATGATTAAGATTTATCTCATAACCCATTCCAGTTCTAAACTAATCTAGTTCACTAACTGGCACTAGCTATCATCTATTGTTGCCCATGTAAGATCTAATAGTGGGCTCTAATACCAACTTGTGACACCCCATTTACTAAACATGCTTAGCTAATAGGTTTACAACCTAATTGAAGCATCAATCCCAGGATAAAAAAATTTTAAGAATCATAATGTTGATGGTGGGTTTTCATTTGAGGTTAAAATTGTAAAATCGGAAAAAAATTATTACGACATCTTGTAAAAGATAAGGCCATTTATAAGTGTTGGATACTCCCTCACTTAATTCACCAAGAATGGAGCATGTAGCAACAATCCCATTCTCGTGAATACATGAAATTCCTCCGTGTTGGAGCATGTAAAGCAACAATCCCTTCCCGTGAATTTCATATCACCTTTGTATTTCAGAGACTCATTATTAGTATGGCATGACGACCGAGTGTTACTTCTTACTGAGAGTAACACGAACCTCCAAGCACTATAATGAAAACATGTACGAAATACCCGTACATTTTAACTCTCGGTGTGTTATACTAGCCGCATTGAGCATCCAGACATGACCCATATCAGTCGGATATGATTCCATCGCGATATCCAACTCCATAAGGATGATTGGAAGACCCTGCATTAATTCCATCACCCCCAAGCAGGTATGGAATACCCACGGCCGACCCCGCATGGTCGGGTCATTGCCTAGCTTGCCAAGAAACCGTTCATACCAAGCATTATGGACGGAAAACCCTAAATTAGGGTTTCATGCATATTACATGTGTCGCAAACAGTCTCAACCATCCATCTTCGCAGTATAGATGGAGGTGTAGATGTAGACTCAAAGGGCCCAGAGAGCATGTCAACACGATCACCGTGGGACCGCCACACACTTGACCAATCGGGTCAGACCAAGCATGCTTGGTTGCAACAAATTCGTACGCCCAAAGGAGCATGGCGCACGCTTTGGAAGCCAAAATTAGGGTTTCAAGCCATCACGCGCGTCCATCTTCTCCTACACGGTGGAGGGTCACGAGACAGATTAAGGACGGTCATACCAAAGATGACCACCGGTGGCCCATCTACCTCCTCATGTGTTCACAAGGCATATCATGCCTCGGGTTAATCCAAAACGTGCGTCCAAACTTGCGTGGCCGCGCCTCCCAAACCACAACTGATCTCGACCACTCAACTTCACGGGACGATTTGAGTGGCTTAGATCACGTTTTCATGGGATAGTCGGTATAGGTGTGAACACCACCCTACCACCTACACATGGTATGATCGACCAAGACCGACCAAGATGGGTCGCCTTGAAACGCGTGCCCAAACTAGGGATGTCACGCGGTTTCCAACTCCTTTGGGCCGCGGTTTACGCAAACCGAGTCTCAACTACTCAACTTACCTGGTCAAATGAGTGGCCTAGATCACGCCTTCATGGGACAGTGAGGTATGGACGTGCACACCGGCATGCTGTCTACACACATGCCCGGTTGGTCCTCTCCAAATCCTTTCCATGCTTGGTTTCGACTAAGTCGAAGAGTGATGCTTGCGCCTCTTCAAAAAACCCTAATATTCATTAACGGCCGCAGATGAGTGTCTCAAAGATCATCTCATCGAGTCCAACTTCACCAGCTTGGTTATACAACCTGTCGAGTTAATTGTTAGTGAGGCGTCATTACCCATCACTTTACCACACCATGATGCGATGCGCACAAAATACACACGATACTTCACAAGTATCGACTTCTGAATAACGCATTTATTCAATTCAAGATTACATGCTATCTTTCGTGGATCCACGATCCACATTCCGGACATCAATCATGTCACAACCGGGGATACATATTGGGGTATTGGTCGGCGGTTTACGTCGTGCAACGCGCCATCACAAGAAAGTGTCGAAGTCATGGACGGTTAGAGATGACGGAGAAGTGGGCAAGACCGGCCGTGTAACACCAACACACACCTCCACTACTCCATCACTCCACTTCCTCCACTTCCCACGAGACGGAATAAGGCTCAAATGACTTGTATAAATAGGTTCTCCTCCCTATTTTCAACAAGAGAAAAACAACACAAGTCCGGACGACGGAAAACCAAGTGTTAATACAAAACGCATTTCAAACACAGAGCTTGCTTGCATCAATCACAAGCTCCGCTCACCTTTCACATACAGGTCATAAGCAATCCAACACCTTCACAATCTCAACACCTTCTTTCGCTTCCTCCCTAAGATCAACCCCATCTCCTTCACTTTGTGCCCGAAACAAGTCTGGAACGGCCATTTCTTGGTTTAGGCCGGACTCTGCACGATTGATCTCTCGAATCTACAAGCACTCACCGCGCAGGTGTATTTGTTTAAGGTTTAAATTCATTCCTCATCCACACCCCAAATTACCAAATTCTCATAGGAGTAGTTTTCACCTATAAACAATTGGCGACCACGGTGGGAGATTAATCTCTTTGTTGTGAAATCAATTTCTTCAATACCCAATCATTTTGGCTAAGTTCCGAGATGGTTGGTCTTAGTACTTTCCCAACAAATTCAAATCCCGGTCGGTTCCTCCAATGAAGATACCCCCTTCCCAACGGTATTCGCCGACGCAACATGAAGAATCCAACGATAATCGAGTTAGCTCGGGTACGGGAGATTCACACGAGGAACATAGAGCTAATCAAAGAAGCGGTAAACGACATACTTGATCTCCTCATCAAGATGACGTCAAAAATGAGTGTACTGCAGACCTTTGGGACTGATTCCCTGGTCATCAGCTTTACTCGTGAACCGAGAGAGTGGACCAGACGGCATCTCTAGTGGAAAGCTTGTGCGAACTCCTCGCACCTCTCGGGAGAATCAACGGGCGGAGACGTTCGCCGCAATTAATAAAATAGCTTTGGATGTACACCGGCTCCCTTCTCGTCCGTAAATTCTAATGCCCGTGGACGTACGCTCAGAAACAATGTTACATTTACGTGAGGACGACATGATGGCGGAGGAAGGTCAGCAACCGGCCCTACATGTTACCGCGCACATCAAGGGTTCAGAGTTCCAGGAGAGCCCTCGTCGACACAGAGCATCTTCGAACGTAATCACTCTCAAGACTCTCAGGGACAGCCAAGGTTAACCATGCAAGATTGTACTACAGCTCTACCACGATGACGGACTTCAAGGAAACTGCACCAGCACATACGGGTATGTCAATCAATTTATCAAGCAGGGACCCGTCCGATCAAAAGCAAGGTTTGAAGTCATAGAAAGCGAGCCGGACTACCATATGATACTAGGAGACCATGGCTTCATGACAACAAGGTCATTCCTCGACGTATCACCAAGGTGCTCGAAGACCATGCTAAACGAGAAAGTCATCCGCATTCCCGCATCATTGTCTCCGTATGCACCAATATGCGGAGTGGAGCTGTTCGAGCCAAAAGGTACCACATAGGGAGGATCGATAAAGTCCTCGCGGCACCCCACTACCCACGTGGGCTTCAATCAAGGAAGGAGACCGATTACCCATCTGAGGCCAAACACTACAAAGACACGTTTACGAACGAGGCATCCATTTCTATCCTGAGACTAAACTCATGCTCACACCAAAAGGGGACGACTTTCGAGGTAAAACGTGATCGTAAGGGGAGAACAATATACCCGGCCAGCCAATGTTAGCAATTAGCGGAGAGACTGAACCCATCCTCTCCGCCCAATTGAATGTCGCAAGCATGATGAAACACAAAATGAGGTGTCGACGCCCGCAACAACTACAAGATGGAACCAATTCCCACAACCGACGAGCTCGAGATCATGGACATCGGGAATGAAGGATCTCCTGTGCTCTGCCTCTATCGGGTTCGACTTATCCACAAACGAACGCATTTAGCCTTGTTCAACTACTCAAGGAGTACCAAGATGTGTTCGCCTGGACATACGAGGAAATGCCTGGTATGGATGAAAAATTGGTCACCCATCACTTACATGTCATACCTGGATCCAAGCCAATCAAGCAATCTCCGAGGCAATTCAGACATGAAGTAGAGGAGCAAATCAAGAACGAAATTGGAGCTGGCCAGCTTCATCATCCAACCCGGTTAGCCAATGTGGTCCTGGGTAAGAAAGAAGAAAAACGGACAGATCCGTCTCGCGTAGATTTCAGAGACTTGAACAAGTGCTGCCCAAGGACGACTTTTCCTCTACCTAACATCGACATGTTAGTAGACGCCACCAGTGGACACGGCATGTTCTCCTTCATGGATGGTTACAAATGATACAATCGATAAGGATGTATGAGCATGATGCGAGTAAGACATTTTTTCGAACCCTCTTGGCAATTTTTACTATACCGTTATTCATTCGGTTTAAAGAACGCCCCGTAACATACCAACGTGCTATGACGGCAATATTCCACGACATGATGCATAAACAAGTGAAGACTACGTGGATGATATCGTGGTGTCAAGTCAAAAGTTTCGAGACACACACAAATGTCTTGAGGCAAGTGTTTGAGAGGTGTCGAGAATACAAGTTGAAGATGAATCCTTTGAAATGTTCTTTCGGTGTCTCTTCGTAAATTTCTGGGATTCCAAGTGACCGCAGAAGGAATAAAGGTAGACCCGGTCCAAAACTCGTGCTATCCTCACAATGCCGCCTCCCCGAACCGTGAAAGAACCCCGTAGTTTCATGGGCAAGGTGAACTACATTCGACGCTTTTATACCCGGGTCTAGCCCAACTTATCGCCTCATTCACCACCTTGTCAAGAAAGGAGCCAGCTTTGTTTGGACCGCAACCTACCAGAAGCTTTTCGGAAAATTCAACGAATACTATCGTCTCCAACCGTCATGAAGTCTCCGCCAAGGGAAGCCATTGGTCCTCTACACGCGCCGGTGACACGCCGTAGGGCTTTACTCGCTCAAGAAGATGATTAGGAATCGAACGTCCCATATACTATTTTCAATTTAATATTGAGAGACGGAACTCGGATACCCCGGAGCGGAAAAAGCGTGTTTTAGCCTTAATCCATTCCATTCGGAAGTTTAGGCATTACCGCATATCTAATATGGTGATACTCGTGTCTAAATCCGATCCACTGCCAAAGTTTTTACTTTCAAAAGCGGTCTTTGACTGGGAGTTAGGGCAAATGGCTTCTCCAAAATGTCGGAACTAGACATAACGCGTGCATCGCCTAGAGCTATCAAGGGCCAAGCGAGTTTCGGACTTACCGGCGACATTTCCTGGAGAAGGCACTACGGGACTACATGAAGAACTCCTTGGAGAATTTCCGGACGTCTCTATTCGGAAGAAGAAGTGTGGCTCTTGTATTTTGACGGCCCGCTACCCCTAGCGCATGTCCGGAGGAGGGCGTGGTGTTAGTCTCTCCAACCGGAGAAGTATTTTCACATTCCTTCAAGTTAGACTTCGAATGCACCAACAACTCGCAGAATACGAAGCTTTCCTGTAGGGCTTTCAATAGCTAAACAAGCAGAGTCACACGTCCGGAGATAAGAGGTGACTCCAAGTTCTTTGGTGAATCAAATGAATGGAGTATATGCATTGAAAGAAGTAACACTAGCCCTGCATCGAAGCACGAGAGGTTACTAAACTACTTTGCCGATACAACCATAACCCATGTTGGTCGCACAACAACAAACACGCCGATTGCCTAGCAACATTGGCTTCCAAACTGAAGTTTGAAGGGGCGGAAGAAACCACGAAAGAAGAGGAGAACCATAGAATCGACAAGGGCTACGCAATACAAAGACACCAAGACCGACGATTGGCGAACTCCGATCGTTCGAGAGCTCAACAACTCACTCTCCCAAGGAAAGGTCAGTCTCAAAACCCCGAAACTTCTTTTATGCTTCATGGTATGTCAGATTATCGGAATCCGGATGGCTCCCGTCAAGATGTCCGGGAGGTGACGAGGCACAACTACATCCTGATCGTATTCACAATGAAATTTGTGGACAATCACCGGTGGTAACAGCTTACGGCGACTTCAAAGCTTCCAGGTTGTGCGGCCAGAGACGGAGGCTCAATCCAGACTACTTGAAGTCCTGCTCAAATTGTCGTGCACCACCACACCAATTGGAGATTTTTAATGTGAACCGTGACCGGGACTGGAGAGAACCCTACATTAGCTATCTCCGTGATGGGATAATTCCCGTCAAAAGGACGCTATTAAGATGAAGCAAAGAGCCAAGCGGTTCATATTCCATGAAGGGATCTGTATCACAAGAGCTTTGGGTGGTTATCGCTACGATGCTCGGGTGGAGAAGAAATCCCGTCATGCCGGGGTGACACACGAAGGAGAACATCAAGGGAAGAGGAAACTGTTTCTCCAAATACACGAGAAATATTATTGGCCGACCATGGAGGACGATGCAGATTTTTGTTCAAAGTCACAAATGCCAAATCCATGGAAACCTTGTTCATGCGCCTTCTACCCCCTCGCACTCTATAAGCAGCCCATGGTCCGTTTACACTGGGGACCCGGACATTATCGGAAAATCAATCCAACATCATCGGCAAAGCATGAGTACATCATAACCGCGACGGAATACTTCACCAAATGGGTAGAGGCCATTCCCTACGAGGAACCACGGGAGCAACAATTGCGGCTTTCATTAAAGAATACATCATTTGTCGTTTTGGCGTGCCCAAGCATATCATCATCGATAATGGCACTGCCAACAAGCGGAGGTACGGGAATTACTTGAGGTGTATGGCATTAAACGGGTCTTCTCCACCGCCTACTATCCTCGGGAACGGGCAAGGCGAGAGTACCAACAAGACATTGATCCGGGATCATCGATCGAACGGTACACCACAATCTAGGGAATGGCATGATCGGTTTGCCAATGGCACTATGGGCGTGCGTACGTCACCCGAAGCTCCATTGGGGTTTCGCCGTACTCACTTGTCTACGGAGCGGATGCAATTCTCCCGGCAGAGATCGAGTCCCATCACCAGGATTGCAGCAAAGAACCTGGGATCCATCGAACGAGGTCAAGTCTCGACTTAGAATAAACGAGTTAGACACTCTGGATTTTAGAAGGAATAAACGTAAGAACGCGCTCAGTGTACAAGAATCGAATTTCAGGCATACAACAAAATTGTGAAACCACGCGTTTTCAAAGTGGGAGATTTGGTTTTGAAAACGCCAAACACATCCAACAAGACATGTTTGCACCAAAATTCTCACCAAAATGGGAAGGTCCTACGATCACCAAGGCTTACAATACCGGCTACTACAAGATCATTAAGGTAGACGGGGGCGAGCTGAAGGGTTATCAATGGAAAGTGGCTCAAGACATATCATGCTCCCACCATTGTCTCATTGTGTCAACAATATAGGCATTTATTTTCATTACATGTTTTAATCATCAATTATATTCGAGAGATGTGTCAATGAAAAACCTCGTTTCACCAATCAAAACCAATGCGATTTATTTTGCAAAGGCGTTTAAAAACTTTTGACATGAACATCATTAACAATAAAGGAATGAAGTTTAGAAGAGGCCATTAGAAGATTATAGTTCTTGAGAGCATCATCTCCAAGTCTAGCGTGATATCTTTCCTCGTTCTTTTCTTCAAGTCCTGCACGACTGCTCTACCTTCTCCGATTCCGCAGACCCAGCCTTCTCCTCTTCCAAAATAGCCTTCGCAAGCAGGAACAACATTTACAAGGATACCGGGCTCGATCAACCTTGATGATATCAAGACGCGCCGCAACCAAATTACGCGTTGAACTCCATGGATTCACAGTAGATACCATATTCTCCCACTTTTCGAGGCTTGATTGAACGTTGCGGATAGAAATACTCTCCATCTCAGCAATCATGGGAAGAAGGCGGTTTACCGTTGTGACCAAAGCAGAGGAGTGTCGGACCATGTTTGCGGTTGCGATATGGCCGTATTTCCTCCATAACTTTGTGTACAAAGGCACAAACTCCTTCCGCACTAGGAATCCACCGACGTCTCAGAAATGGAGGATAAACATTTCATGCGAACATCGAACGAAAGACCTACATTTGGATATTCATAAGATGAGATACCCAAGTCTGCGTCTTCAAGTTCACGAGGGTGAATGTGTTTGAATTTGAAGGAAGAGGACTGGTTAAGTCATCATCATCGATAACCGTGACACATGTTCCTAGGGTATCTCTCAAGAATGAAGGGATTATTTACTTGATCATTACGACATTTAACAAGCAATGGTTCGAAAAGGAAAAAGAGACAAACTAAGTATGATCTTCTTGACTCGGAGAACACGAGGCGGGGATTGATCATGAAGTTCTGACGGGTCGTGCACGTTTAACTAAGATCCTGGATGGTATGAAGAAGACGATCCTTTGTTCGACATGATAAGGAAACAGAGTTTTTGTGGGAAAGCCCTATTGAAAAATCGCAAAAAATGGTTCAAAACCTCTACACCTCGCATTTATCTTTGAGAAACCCTAAAACGATTACGGCGCCGATATGCAGGGATTCAACACCCAAGTCAAGGCTTTCTTTTGAACCCTAATCAAGAATCAAGAGCATTTGGATACGAGCAATTCAACCGAGCGGTGTGCAAGCACCCACGCCAGGATCCCGTAAAAAGAAGAATCCTATTCCCGACTCAAACACCTAAGGGAGAAAGCCGGTTCATCAAAGGCTCGTGGGTCACGCACGTATGGAGGATTTCCACGGCGTAATCCTCCGGCAGACTTCTTTTATTTTGTCTCCTTACGTTTGTATATGCCACCATCTTATGCCTACCACACAATAGTGTAACCATTATGTGCTAGGCAGGGGACTTAATGTTGATGGTGGGTTTTCATTTGAGGTTAAAATTGTAAAAAACCGGAAAAATTATGCGCGACATCTTGTAAAAGATAAGGCCATTTATAAGTGTTGGATACTCCCTCACTTAATTCACCAAGAATGGAGCATGTAGCAACAATCCCATTCTATGAAAACATGAAATTCCTCCAGGTTGGAGCATGTAGCAACAATCCCTTCCAGTGAATTTCATATCAGCCTTGTATTTCCAGTACTCATTATCAGTGTGGCATGACGACTGAGTGTTACTCTTACAGAGTAACACGAACCTCCAAGCACTATAATGAAACCATGTACGAAATACCCGCATGTGGACTTTCGGTGTGTTATACTAGTGATGAGTGCCAAATAGTGCATATTTATACACCTTTTTATTGGTATTTTACTCATCTTTTGCGCTAGAAATCGATATTATCCCGCATTCGTGTTTTCTTTGTTTTCAAGAATAAATATTTGTATTAATTAATTTTGTGTTTTTAGGTAATAAATAAAGCTCGGAAACCGAGGAGCCCAAAGAGCGAAGAATTGGAGTCTAGCATCTATGGAGTAGATAGCCAAGCCGCGCGCGAATCATTCTGTAACCCAACAAGGAAGACATGGGCTAGAGCTACCCATGACCCGGATCGGGACCGCTCATCTTGAGCCGTTAGATTCGATCTACCCTAGATCCGACGCTCGTTGCTTCCACGTGCATCGAAGATCGCTGCTCCGTGCTACACCAGATCACATCAAAACCGGCTACCTCTCTCGGCCCGTTCAGATCTCCATCGGCTCCATCCGACGCCGCTAGGCCGTTCCCATCGAAGCTCGCTGCCCCCTCGCCTCACCACCACAACACCCTACACCTATTACCCCCATCGACAGGACCCATTCCTATTTTCTTCTTTTCTTTCATCTACCATACCTCTCTCGCAACCTCTCTCTCCTGCCTCCCATCTCGGAGCGTAGCTGCCTCCTCCACCTCCTTCACCCGACCACACCTTCCCTCTTCCCGACACGACCATCACCACCACCATATCGAGCAACAACCAACCCCAACAGCCCGCCTCCTAGTATTAATTATCTATTACATAGCTTCTCCAACCCTAGAAGTTAAATGATAGATAATTGAAACTAGGGTTAGCCAACAACCAAAGCATGGAGCGCAGGAGACGATTTGACAAGAGAGGAGAGGCGATTCAGAGCAGTGGGTGAGAATTATTTTGTGTTTTAAAATTGAATTAGGGTTTGGGAATTTTGGGGTTTGATGCATGTATAAATAAGGGGATGAATTGAGTTGATAGAAAACGCTACTGGATTAGCTGCAGGAGTCACTAGGTTTAATTTTTTGTTCTCTCGTTATTTTTATCATGTTCTAAGTTTCTTTGCTAGGGTTTGAGATGAAACCCTAGCTTATAACCTGTTAATCATGTTAAGTATATTTCTCTTGAATGCTTAATTTGTTCTAGGATAGAATTAATCTTAGCACATCACACTTTGCTCTCACAAGCATGCCAATGCCATGGATGCAATCGTAGTTAGAACACCTCCGCGATGATGGATGTACGTAACTCAAGTTTAGTTGGTTTATTATCAATCCTCGGATTATTTGTACTTTAATCGGATAAGTAATGCTTGGGTGAGATACATTAGTTGTGATTAACTCATCAATTGGAGAAACATAAGAGTAATGTAATTAACTAACGGCTACAACAGAAGTTAGTGGTGAATTTGACAACCCAAAGATCCAATTATCTTCTTTGTTGCCTTAGCTTAGGTTCATCACACTTTAAACTCCCAAATTTCGGCACAAAAACATCATTGTCACATTGTTACCTCACTTAGAATTGATTCAGCTGCCTTTAGATCACTTAAGCACCCCTAAATCTCTCGTGGATCGACCCGTATTTGCCACTGTCTTCATCAAGACACCGTGCACTTGTTATAACCCGTAGGCCGTAATTTAAACATCTTCTCGAGCCTACCAACTAGCCCGATTGAGCCCTCTCGATGCCTGTTATACTAGCCAGATTGAGCATCCAGGCCCGACCATATCATCCGGGATATGATCTCGATCGCGATCATCCAACTCCATAAGCATGATTGGATGACCCGCATCAATTCCATCACCCCAAGCAGTATGGAATACCCACGGCCGACCCCGCATGGTCGGTCATCGCCTAGTTTGCCAAGAAACCGTTCATACCAAGCATTATGGACGGAAAACCCTAAATTAGGGTTTCATGCATATTACATGTGTCGCAAAAATGCCTCAACCATCCATCTTCGCAGGTATAGATGGAGGGTGTAGATGTAGACTCAAAGGGCCCAGAGCATGTCAACACGATCACCGTGGGGCGCCTACACACTTGACCAATTCCACAAGACCAACCATGCTTGGTTGCAACAAATTTGTACGCCCAAAGGGATCATGGCGCAGCGACTTTGGAAGCCAAAATTAGGGTTTCAAGCCATCACGCGTCCATCTTCTCCTAAGCACGAATGGAGGGTCACAGATTAGATTAAAGGTGGCCATACCAACCATGACCACCGTGGGCCCATCTACCTCCTCATGTGTTCGCCAAGGCATATCATTCCTAGTTAATCCAAACGTGCGTCCAAACTTGCGTGGCCGCACTCCCAAACTCACAAATCGATCTCAACCACTCAACTTCTTTGACGATTTGAGTGGCTTAGATCACGTTTTCATGGGATAGTCGTATAGGTGTGAACACCAGCCTACCTCCTACACGCTGGTATGATCGACCAAGACCGACCAAGATGGGTCATCTTGAAACGCGTGCCCAAACTAGGGATGTCACGCGGTTTCCAACCTTTGCGGCAACGATTTCTCGCAAACCGATCTCAACCACTCAACTTTAATTTGGCCAAATTGGAGTGGCCGAGATCGCGCCTTCATGGGGAGTGAGGTATGGACGTGCACTTTGGCATGTTGTCTACACATGCCGGGAGGCCCTCTCCAAATCCTTTTCCATGCTTGGTTTCGACCAAGCTTAAGAGTGATGCTTGCGCACTCTTCAAAAACCCTAATATTCATTAACGGTCGCAGATGAGTGTCTCAAAGATCATCTCATCCTTCATTCAACTTCACCACCTTTTTATACAATACGGTCGAGTTAATTGTTAGTGAGGCGTCATTACCCATCACTTTACCACACCATGATGCAAGCACGCACAAATACACACGATACTTCACAAGTATCCACTTCCCGAATAACGCATTTATTCAATTCAAAGATTACATGCTATCTTTCGTGGATCCACGATCCACACATTCCGCATATCAATCATGTCACAAATGGGAGATACATGCTGGGTATTGGTCTCCAGCGGTTTACGGCTGCAAAACAGTGCAACGCGCCATCACAAGAAAGTGTCGGGAAGTCATAGACGGTAGAGATGACGGGAGAAGTGGGCAAGACCGGTCGTGGTAACACCAACACACACCTCCACTACTCCATCACTCCACTTCCTCCACTTCCCACGAGAGACGTGAATAAGGCTCAAATGACTTGTATAAATAGGTTATCCTCCCTATTTTCAACAAGAGAAAAAACAACACAAGTCCAGAGATTTAAAACCAAGTGTTAATACAAAACGTATTCAAACACCTGTGAGCTTGCTTGCATGAATCACAAGCCTGCTCACCTTCTCGTTTACAAGTCATAAGCAAGCCAACACCTTCACAATCTCAACACCTTCTTCGCTTCCTCCTAAGATCAACCCCATCTCCTTCACTTTGACCGAAACAAGTCCTGAACGGCCATTTCTTGGTTTAGGCCGGACTCTGCATGCATTGATCTCTCGAATCTACAAGCACTCACCACGCAGCATTTGTTTAAGGTTTAAATTCATTCCTCATCCACACCCCAAATTACCAAATTCTGCAGGAGTAGTTTTCACCCATAAACACATAATTACATAAAACGAACTAAAACCAAAACCTAACTGTTAAACCCAAAACACTCTGATATCAATAGAAGAAGAACTCTCAAATGATATAAATATATTTGTGTGTTGTTTTACAATAAATAAAGAAAATATTTTTTATAAAAGATACATGATCATAACTTAGTTCGGTAATGCTTTAAACTACGAAAACGGATATCTTCACTGCACCCTTCATTCTGATAACTGAAAACTGAAGTGGAAACGAGTGAGCACATCATCCCAAAAGGGTGCTCAATGGAAACATGTAACTCTCAAGTAATCACTATATGTTTCACGGTTCAAAGGAGTATAAGTTGAAAGAAACAAGAGGAAACTAATCAATCTTAATTTATGCATCATGAAGCAAGTGTCACTCTAACCTACGCCAAACTCGTTGGAGAAGACGAAGCGAAAGCAACCCTAATCAATAATAATAATATTGTCCACACAAAGTACCCATACAAACCATGATTCAATTTACCACCAAGATCGTAAAGTTAGTCAAACAAGTATAATATGGCCACCGAGTGATTTCCATCAAATAGAATAATATATATAATATCATAACGGATGAATTACCGCCCTACTAAGATAAGATTGCATACAGATGAATTACCGCCCTACTATATTAATAAGAAGTAATATTATAACGGATGAATTACCGCCCTACTAATACTATTAAAATGGATGAATTACACCTACTAAATAAATTAGATATAATAATATTAAAACGGATGAATTACCGCTCTACTATGTAATATTGTTGATTGATGAATTACGCCTTACTTAACTTAGCTAAGAGTCGTGGAGAAAACATAGACACTCCCTCAAGGGGAAATATCACAATGCATATCACACACAAACACATCATGGAAAACATCATACATACATATACAACATAAACATCAAACTCTAAGATACCGGAATAATACATTAAAGTAAACGCAATCATGCACACAAATGGTAAAGACTCATCATGCTCGAAGAGAAAAGAAAACTTAATGATTACAAAAAGGTTACAAGAGTTCCCACCGCTTCAGTTGACAATCATGCCTACCTCGAGATCCGCGATCCACTGGTTCATCCTTTGAATCGATCGTTGTTAATGAAGACCAACTGTTAATCACATAAGCACTCTACGAATTTAACCAAAAGGCTCATACAAAGTTCACAACATAATTTCATACAAGTCTCTAGTTATAGGCTAAGTGAAACAACTAATAGTTCTAGTTTTACCAATAATTATATAACTTTGTAGTTTTGACCGGAAACCATTCCGATACTATCATACCTAAAAAGTGTGTTTAGTTGCTTACTCACAACTTTGTCCCCATAATTTGATGCATGAACGGTTGAACTTTGAAAATTTGTAACTAATTCCATGGTAACCCAAATTAAGCAAACTCATGCTCTATACAAAGTTAAAAGAATCATCTATAATATCATGCTATAATTTACGTCTAAATCACAACTTAAATTGATCATAATCATGCGAGAACATACGCAGAGACACACAAAACTCCATAAAATCATGAGGCTGGTTTTCATAATTGATGAATTGATTCTATGCTATTTATCATATCTAATGATTACTCAATTCAATATAAACAATCAAAAATGGATCAGTAAGGTTACCTAAATTGATTTTACAAGTTCCCATCTTTTCTCCTTCACCTCCAACATGAACACCATCAACTTCTATTTATAATCCTTTTTAACATTATCAAGAACTCCAAGAACACCACCTCTTCCTTCTTTTCTATCCACGTAAACTCTCCCAAGTCCCAACCTTTATTACTACGTCCACAACTATATTTCTCTTACTATCATCTCACCGAGATTCCTCCATGTTTCCAAGCTATCAACATCATTATCATCTATTTTACTAACTAGCTATTTCTTCATTTTCTTTGTGTCCTCTTTGTATTTCAATACCTATCTTTCTCAAAACTTATCACTTAAAATAAACAATAAAGAAGTTAGTATGACTCATGTTAAGCTCCTCCCCAAACTCAACATGCACCTCTCTTACAAACAAAATAAGAAGATAACTTCTTCAAGTCCTATATTAGATATCCTAGTACAAATATAATAACTAATTAATGATACTTATATTTAATTAATTATGACACCTTGGTTACACTTATTATGATATCATTTAATGACTAAGACAACTAATTACCGTTTAGTTTTACTAATTAACCGTTTTAGTAAATCCAAAGTAAAACCCGAAGTCAAACCGGTGCTGACTAAAGTCAAACTTCCACAAATTAAACTTCGACCGTCAGATATTCCTCATTTGGTATCCGATTGGCACGTTCTTGTACTCCATTTCGGCATAACTTTTCGGATACCTATCCAATATCACTAATTTCATGTTCAAATTATTATTTTACTAATTTTCTATTAATTAATGCTAAAATTTGATTAATCGAGTCATTAATCAAAATTATCCCTAGACCTAGATCAAATAGTGTTGATGTGCTTATACGGAGTCTCCATAAAAAGCTTTATCTTATGACAGGGGCAAAAGAAAGACCTTCAAAAGATGATCTTAGGGAGAATCTTCACAAAGGAAGATGCAAGTCAAAACTTCACTAATTGATCCGTTATTGACCCTAAGTCAAGAATTTTTTTCAAATTCTTTGAGTGGTTAGGTTTGAAGACTTTCAAACATCCAAAACCATATCCTTTAGGATGGCTTCAAAAGGAAGGGGGCTTACAAGTTTCCAAAGCAAAGGCACGTTCAAATTTGCTCTCAGATGAGTCATATATGACGAAGTTACATGCTGGTTCTAGTTCCTTTGGGATGTTTGTCGGGTGTTACTAGGTAGTCTCAATATGGTATGTAGATGCAACTCTACACAGGGAACAAAAGTACACCTTTATCAAAGATGGAGAAAGTTTTGTGATTCAGCTATTGATTCTCCTCTTGAGGGAGCAAGTTTGATCACAACCACTCAAAGCAAACGGTTGGTGAATGCTAGCACAAAGTTCATTCTCCTTGTGATCCATTCTCTTGAGGAGAAGTTTAGTAGAGTTTGTTTGGCAGCCTTTGACTGGCACAACAAGAAGATAACCTAGAAAGGTTTGAAGTTGAAGTACAAGGATTTATTTTCAGATGTCACAGATTACGAGAGGAGTCATGGAGCATGAGATCATGTTGACTGTGGAGAGTTCTCTTCTAATGTAGGTCTTTATCGCACGACCGTAGAGGAATCTAATGAGATCAAGAAACAAGTCCAGAAATTTTAGAATTAGGAATGATAATGCCAAGTGCTTCACCTTTGATCAGCGAAATGTTGTTGGTTCCAAAGAAAGATGAGTCTAGCGATGTGTATGATTATAGAGCGTTGAACAAGATCACAATCAAGAATCGTTACCCTTTACCTAGGATAGACAACATGATGGATCATTGGAAAAAGCTCTAGGTCTTTACAAAGTTAGATTTCAAATTCGGATATCACCAAATGAGAGTTCGAGAAGATGATACATGGAAAATCGTTTAAAAAAAACAAGGCTTGTTCAATGGTTGGTGATGCCTTTTAGTTTGTGTAATGCTCCATGACGTTTATGCGTTTGATGAATGATTTTTGCACCTTTTATAGAAGATTTTTGATTGTTTACTTGGATGATATCCTAACATACAATGTAACTTGGAAGAGCATCTGCTCACGTTGAGAAAAGGTGTTTAAAGTGTTACATGAAGGCCACCAAGTTAAACGTAAAGAAGTGCGAGAGTTTGGGAAGGATGAGTTAGTGTATCTCGGATGACGGGTGGTGTAAAACGGAAGATTGATCCAGTAAGATTGAAGCGAGTCACTAAGTGGCCTAGACCTAGTAACGTGAATCAAATCGGAGTTTCTTAGGGCTTCACACTACTTGCGTAAGTTTATCCGGCATTTTTCAAATATTACATGACCATTACATGGTTTGACTGAGTTTAAGGCAAAGATTTGAATGGCAAAGAAACCCATGAAGACGCTTTTCGCCTAAAAAGAAAGATTTGTAGAAGCACAGTGTTGTTGGCATTGGCTAACCTACAGGTGTACTTTTGAAGTTGAGACCGACGCTTCTAACTATGCATTGGGAGGAGTGTTGTTACAGATGTAAACCAACCAGGATACCATCGTAATTGTTCTCAGGTGTTAAGAACTACACACCTTATGACAAAGAATTTTATGCTTATGTCAATGTATCAAGCATCACAGTGTATCTCTTGTAAAGAAGTAGGGTTACATTCGATCACAAACCATGGAGTATCTACACGCCTCAAACGAAACTACAACAAGCCCGACACATAAAGTGGATGTATTACTTGATGACTTTCAATATTCTCATTAGGTACAAGAAGGGTAACAAACAAGTTTAGCGAGATATGTTATCACACAGGTTACAGCATTAATGGTGGCCATGAGAATTCAAACAATTGTCCTCAAGAGTAAAGGAATCATACGCATCCAAAGAAAGACTTCAAGAAGGTGTTAGAAGGTGTAAATAGTGGTTTGAAAGCGAAGTATGAACTCCGAGATGATTATTATACAAAGGTCAGTTACTTTGCATACTTTGGAAGATGGAGATAGATTTCTAGGTGGTTGAGAGAGGCACACACTTCCCAGGAGTTGATGGACACTTTGGGGATGAATAAAACTCTATTTAACCTCCACATTTATGTCTTTTGGCCGAAGATGCAAGATGATGTGGCTAAGTTAGTTAGAGGGTATAAGTTGTGCAACACATCTAAACCTTCCAACAGAAAAACGTGGGGTTATATCTGCATTACCAGCATTATCAAGGCCTTGGGAGAGTATTTCTATGGATTTTCTTGGTGTTTACCGAAGACCAAGTCTGGTCATGATTACTTGTTGTTGTGGGTCGACCGATTCAACAAGATGATTGCATTAATTCCATGTACAAAGATAGTGAAACGTGAGCCTAGGGTGCAACAAAGCTCTTCTTTGAGCACGTGTGGAAGCATTTTTTGGTTTACCTACTTGATTTTTCTGATAGGATAGTCGATTCCTTAGTCATTTTTGGGATTCTTTATGGAAGATGATGGACACTAGGTAGAAGAAGAGTGACTTTTCATCCACAAACAGACGGAAAAAAGGTGAGGTGGTCAATAGGACTATGGTTTATGTTAAGGAGATATAATTCTAAGCATCCTAAAACTTGGGATGAGTTTCACAATATCTACAGCTTTGCTTTCAATGAGATTCACAGCTTCTTCGGGAAATCTCTCGAGACGTGTTATGGTTACTTCTACCACCTAGTCCTTTCTGATCTAGTATTTTCTAGTGACACCTCAATGGGGGAAGGAAGGAAGTGAACGGCAAAAGGCACAAAAGTTCTTGGAGAAGATATCTGCATTCATGCGACCAAGCACAACTAAAGAAGTCACAAGCCAAATACAAAGCAAAGCAAAGCATGATGAGCATTGTACCTGTACTTAGGTGTCGGTGACCTTGTATGGTTAAAATTAGGTAAGGAACGATTGAAGGGAAGGTAAGAAGTTGAAACCATTGAGGTATGGACCATTTCGTATTCTCGATCGGATTGGTGACATCAGCTTTGTCTGGATCTGCCACTTATCGAGAATGTACTCGAGTCATAAATGCCATCACTTGAAGTTGTTTGAACCACCAAATACTTGATGATGACGCGGCGACGACACTATGATCTTACCAAGGAGTAGAAGACTTATGGTTTGATAGGAGAGGAACCACTCAAGGAAGACCGCATATCGAGAGCCAAGAGTGACTAAAAACACTAAAGGAGAGAAAGAAGCTTTTCTAATTGGATGTAAAGGTCAAGTTCCTAGCAAGGCTAAGTGGTTTAACAAGGAAAAAGGGACTTTAGTTCCCTAACCTTCATTTTTAACTCTCACAGAGTTCAAGTTCTTGCAGGGGGACCCATGATACGGGTGTATCCGTGCTCCTTTAGGAATCCTAGATTAACCTCAAGCTAAGTTGAGGGAAGAAACCTATTCTAGGCATGAATCCTTGTTTAGGCAGAATTCCTAGTTAGGAAGAGTTTTGTTTACGAAGTACTCTTAGTTTAGGAAATAGATTCCTAATAGAAGTCCTTGGTCGGGTGAGTAAGTATGAAGGCTATAACAGAGGGCTTTGGCTAATAGCTAAGGACAGGATACTGCACGAGAAAACCTAGAGAAAGCTTACGACAATACTTGTGCAAGCTTAGAAAACGGCTTTTAAGGTTAATCCATGCTTTTAGAGAAGATTGTGAGCGTTACAAAGAGAGAATGTAATCGTTTTCTTGTTCATAATTTAAGAGAAGATATTTTCTTCAATTATTACTTGTGTCTCATTTTCTAAGTTTCTCGCCTATTATTATTCAATTCACTTTATAGTAATAGTTACCAAGGTATGGAGATCAATACGTACCACTTAACATGCAGTAGTGGGCCAAATTGCCCATCCCATAGTGGGCAACTCGCTTTTTTGACTTTGTTTTACGCTCGGCGGTTTCTCCTCTCCGAAGACGAAGTAGAAAGCGTTGGCGTCGAAATTCCGCACACTTATTTGTTGGGTTCAGCCAGATCCATGGTATCATATCGAGATTTTGTTTGTTCTGAGTTTGGTTTAAATCTTGATTTAATTTCCATCTGGTATGAGATTTCACGCTAGGTTTTACTGGTGCCATGCATAAAATTTCTATTTCCCTCTAAATTGAAGATTTCTTACAATATTTTCTTCAGCAGCTGCAATTTGTTTAAGGGTATATGGATTCAGAAAGATCTGTGGGTAGGAAAAGAAATAGAGAAGAAACCCCTGATGGTTGTTCGAATTCCATCAGCAAGCTCTTATAAGCTTTAAAAACTGGATATACCGGAAGAATTACGTCAAGCAATTGAGAAGACTAGCGAATTAGCAGAATGGCCAGGGTATGCGAATTTCATCTGTCATATCTTGCTGCCACGAGACAAGGATTTACGTCAACCAATTGAGAATAATACTAGCACTAGCACAGCTGCGGCAGAATGTAGAGGATTTATGTGCAAGTTTCGTCAGTAAGCCTTTGAGTTTGGATATTCCATGCTTTAAAAACTTGGTGGTGTCCACGGATTTAAGCCGATCACTTAAGAAGATTAGCACAGCTGCAGCAGAATGTTCAACCCTCTTGAACAATAAAATCACCACGAATTTTGGAAAAATGGTGGTGCCAATTTCTGTCTGTTTTGGCACAACTGCATTTTGTTTCAGAAGGGTGAGGAAGTTAATGGTCACCAATTAAGGAGACGGATCCGTCTAATGCCACATGATTCTTGCTTCCAGAATTAACTTCCGAGTCACACTGGGAAAAGGAAAATAAAGAATACTGGAGGATGCGTCAATTTTTGTTGTTGTCTTAACTGGGAATTCAACGGGGAGCAGGTTGACAGTTACCTCATTTTCTTGATTACCTCATCATGATATTAGAATTTAGAGGAGCAGCGGTTTGTTGCATATAGTTTTATTGAGCATCTGCTCCAACTGAAAAATTCTATGGCTCGCTTAAACGATTTATGCACAAACAAATGCAGTGTTGCTTGTGATGACAGGAGAAAGGAGCAAGAGTCCCATGTGGTCACTAAAGCACGTATTTGATAGTCTGTTTGTCATGTCTCGGGAAACATCTGCATTGCTGAAGGAAGTTGAGGACATTTCAGATAGTTGCTCAATTATCAACGATGAACTCCACAGGATTCTTGGAATCATCAAGGACAAAGAATTTAAGAATGCAAGGATATGGTTACATAGGGCTTGTTGTCAAGAGTGATGGAGAATTTACAACGGGAAGCTGTTTCGGGACTTTTCTTCCTTCGAAATTAATGCGCCAGACAATTAGTTCAGTCTTTAAATTATTAGATCAGTTGCACTGTGTTCTCCATGGGGGAATTGTTGGTAAAAGTTCTGTTGCAGAAATACTGATTGGTTGTTTTCGCGATGTACTCAGTAAGGGAAAATTGATTGAGAAGCAATGTCTTGACGCTCTAGAGCATAGAAAGCCTGGCATATTCCTGTTGTTGAGCCCGTATCTGAAACTGCATTTGCGGAGTCTGTCAGGAAAACGTCGAAGCAGATTGATGAAGCAGTTCAGAAACTAGTTTTATTAAGGGGTTCCATTCTTTCTCAAGACTCGCCTCACGAAAACACCACTTTATGGAGAATTCTATTCGAATCATCCTTGGTGAATCTTCAAGTGGATGTTATACGTGAAAACCTTGACGAAACAATCAAACTCGGGGTAAAACTATTAGATAGTGCGCTCGGCCCAAAGAATCGACAGACTTGAATCAGCTTCATGCGTCAATTGTTAAACTGATTGAATCGTATAACGGAGTCTTGCTCGGCTTCTTAGCTATGCACAAAACAATGGCAGAAATGACTAGCATTAGTTCCTTAGATACAATCAAATGAGAAAGTAAAAAACTCAATTCATAAAGAACCCATCAAGTGTAAGATATGAAATGTTACTTGATTGATATGAAATGTTCTGGTTTCTGCCAATACACTAGAGAAGCTTTGCTAAAAATGGTGATTTTTATTTGGTGATGATAATGGAAGTCCGGAAATGTGGTGTTTTATATGGTTGGTTTTTGCTTTAACATTCATGTAATAAATAGAGAATTTAGACACGTCTCAAACATATCTATATCGTGCTTTGTATCATGGGAATCTAGCACGTGATTGAGCATGCTACTCCTTCACTGCAACCTCTCTTACTTTTGAGAACTGTAATATTTTTTTATTTTATTTTTGAGAAAACTGTTCTCTAGTAATTGAGATTAGAGTTTGTTTAATTATTTTAAATCTCCGTTACTCACCAAACAACTTAAGACAGTTTGGCCGAGTGGTTCAAGGCGCTTAATGGTGGTCCGAAAGGGCGTGGGTTCAAATCCCACAGCTGTCAATCTTTTATTTTTATGCTTGGTTGTCAATCTTTAATATGAAAGGATCATCTCAGATTAGATCCCATCATCTGTAATATAAATTTCCTTTTATAAATAAATAAAAGTCTTCTTATTTAAAAAAATATATAGTTTTTTGAGTCGTTTTGAAAAGTCAAGTATAAGGTTCAAAAATTGATTAACGAAGAATTTTTCCGAGCATAGATTTTAGGCCTTCACAACGGAATGCTAACGTTGGGCCATTAACCAAATTGACGAATAGTTTTTCGAGTCGTCGTGAAAAGTCAAGCATTATTAAGGTTTAAAAATTGATTAACGAAGAAATAACCTCTTTCGAAAAAATTATTGCGTGAATAATGCAAATAAGACTTGGTTCGTTTTATATTTTGATAACGTCTAGTCAAAACAAAAGAGAGACCAAACAAACTATTCTACACCAGCTGACTACCAGCATTACAACAAGACAATTTAATCAAAACTAAGAAAACCAAAAACATATAGTACATATAAAAATACAAGGAAAAGAGGTGTTAGAGAACTGCTCGGTCGAACTCGCAGGTTTCGCTATCTCAAGCTTGTTGTCAAATTCAGTCGCACAAAACCATATTTTGATTTCTAGCCTACATATTATCGGGTCTCGAACTAGGATAAAAGTGTGTAATTGAGTTTCAGACATCAGATTCACCTATTAAAGACGGAGAACAACCGAAGACATTTGGAGAACTTCATCAACAAAAGGTATGTGAAGACTGAACCAACTTATTTCTCACATGTTCTCCTTTCTATCTTTATGAGACAAAGTCGTATGACTTACCGGACTTTAAACATTGCATATACTTGATGAACATCTCAAAATATGATTCAAAGCAATAGTCATTCATATACTTGGTGAATTTAGTTTAAGAATATGAACTAAGTAATGGTTCAAGTTGATCTTTCAAGAATAGCCCGACCGATGATATTTGTCATTGATGTCATTTGGGAATGTTTCAAATTGATTAAGAGAGAGTAATAGAACTAGAGCAATCAGATATTGTGAATGGTACATGTACTTCGGGCGTAATGAATTGGTTCCGGATAAGTTGTGCGCATACCCAATATGCGTACCAGCATAGCTCCATCTCGGCAGCGACTTTAGGTACACGTACCCAGTATGCATACCTAAATGGTTTGTTCTTGAATTGGGTTTGTGGTACATGTACCCAGTAAGTATACCAAAACAGTCTGAGTTAAGAAACTGACTTACGGTACACGTACCCAGTATGCATACCAAAATAGTCTGTTTGGAAAATCGCTTTAAGGATACATATACCAAGTACACGTACCATGGCAGTGATAGTTCACGAATTTGGGTTGGTACACATATCCGGTATGCATACTATTCCCACTAAATATTTTCAGATCCATTTAAACTATTTTCTACGATATGTTTGGCATTTGATTAACTCTCTAAAAACACCTCTAAGACATATCAATTTGATCACTTAATCACTTGTGATTATGTTTCAAGATTAAATTCTAAACTAAAGTGTTAAATAAATATGGCTACGCTTATCATTCAAATGGTTAACCAACCATGAACTATCATTATACACGGTTCGGTTACGGCTGTCCTTACTGTATATTCTACTATTTCTTATATGTTTACGTGAAACCCTAACTAGAGTTTCATTTGAACAAAGAAAGTGTTTGCTTGATTACCAAGCTACCTTAGCTTGAATCTTAAGAAACCTTCGATATTGAAAGTCTTTAAATAGAGAGACTCAAACAACTGGGAACTTTAATTCATGACACTTTTGTGTGTCCTAGTTTTATGCTAGAGTCGTCCTCTATTAACCTAGGTTACCTCTGTGAAACATAATTAGGTTAACGACTTAAAGACTTCAATTATGGATTCGTGAAGCCAGGTCCGATTATCTTTACCTTGATAGTTGGTGTATCCTGATATTGCTTCTCTGTTATCGAGGTTTTTGTAATCTCTTTGAGGCAAGATAAATAGTAATCACAAAGTTTCTTCATCTCAGACTTTGTAATTCCTCAAGATAGATAGATGATAATAATTTTTGTTGAATTTGTCTAAGATTTTTCTTGTGAGGTGAATAATAATCTAGGATGCTCTTCGGGAGTATAAGTTCCAAATCTTGAGTTTTGCTGGCTCTGCTATTGTAAACAGATTTCCTCACCTTGATCTCATGGTCAAAACGGAAATCATATAGGCTTATCTATTAGAGGAAGATTGGTATCAAAAGTCTTCACTTAGGTTGAAACAACTTTTAGGTTGTAAAGGAGTCATCTAAGGGAATCAATTGTGTAGAATGTTATGAGATTCAAGAGACATAAAGAGTGCAACTATAACTAGTAGTTTCGGTCTCAACTACATTCTAGTATGAAGTTATAATAGTACGCTAGTGTCTGTAGTAGTTTAATACAGTTTGGTGTTCAAATCTGGACGAGGTCCTGGAGTTTTTCTGTAGTTGCAGTTTTCTCGTTAACAAAACTTCTGGTGTCTTGTGTTTTCCCTTTTCCGCATTATATTGTTTATCTTTATAATAGGATTATCACAAGTAGTACGTAATCAATCGTAGTAGATACATCCATCTTGATTGTGATCGATTATAAGAACTTGTTGTTGTGGAATTCGTATCTTGAAAGATAGATAAAAAGTTTTATAATTGGCAGAATTCCGATCTGGTTATTTGGATACGACTCGATTGAACTTGGATATTGATCTGTGGAATCGTCCAAGTACTGTCACGGTTTAATCAGGTTCACGAACTTCTTGTTTAGAACTTTCTGATTATGAGAGAAAGAGATATAAAGTTTTTATACAATTTTGTTCAGGGATCATTAAGTTGGTTTACTTGGGACTGTATTAAGTTTTTTCCATACATGTTGTGGAACAAAAATGTTGGTGGTGTATGATCATGAGACAAATTTCATATCACAACAAAAATTGATTGAAGACTTTGTGTCCTTTACCTTTTCATATGACAAAAATGTAAGTATCATGAAACTTGAATTTAATGGAAAAATATTTTGCTCGTATGCTCGAGTATTCGAGCAACATCATAACTAACATTTTGGAAATATGAATAGTGCTTAACCAATTTACTTAATTCAACTTCCCTTACCACATCAAGGAATCTCGTGACCTCGCGATTAATTGATTAAAAATGATCATACAAACCAGCAACATCTCGATTTCCGAGGTTCCCCGTTTCTAAAACGAACATTATGAAAATGTTCATCCAAAAAGATGTGTCTGACATACTGCTAGATCAAAAGTGCTCAAATAACGTACGAACAAAATATTTTCCAATTTTCGCACTTAAAAAATTATCTAGTCTTAACCAAATCTTTTTCCTAACGATATAAATGCATCAGTTTTTTATTAATAAGAACTTTGTTGCTGACATAATTCAAACTTAGATAAATCATCCTCAGATGATTTTACCGTTGTATTACCGTGACTTCGTCTATTCCAGCGTCACTGATATGTCATGATATTGATGAACTAAAAGCAACTCCAATGGTCCATATCAAATTTGATTACTTTCCAGGCCAGGTAGATAGACAAACTTAATTTCGTGCAGTGGGAAAAAGGTTTTTCGAAGCGAAATAAGCGGTCCGGATCAGTTAAGCCGAGGCTCGGCCTAATATAGTCCGGTCATTCCTTACTGATCTGGTAATGGTCGGATTCCCAACGACTATTCCCCCTATAAGTATTCAATCAATTCAAACTTTCAACTCACACCAAAATTCAATCTTCTCTTGAATTTTTTCCACTATAGATGTTTCTCCTTAATGTCTCATATGGAAATTTCTCTTTCTGTGAATCCAAACTTGAGGCTATTGTAAATAAGATATGTAGTAACTTTACAAAAAATGAAAATGGTAAAAAGAAAAGAGCTCTGCAAGTTTTAGAAGTTAATCCAGGAAAATTTGTTGTTAAAAGGAAAAGAAAAGCTTCAGTTTTGAAAGTTGACACCCAAAGTTTCAAAAATAAAGGAGAAACAGTTCGCGAGCGAGTTGAATAGAGGAAAACCAGGAGGCCAAAGATTGTACTAGATTTTTATTGATGTAATTATTTAAGTTCATATTACTGTCTAAGTTTATATCTTGTGAAAGAAGTTACAGTAATATTAATGGATGAAAATATTTAGACACTAAATTAGACTTCCATTTTAGATTAAGCGATACTTGTTACATTTAGACTTACATGTATAATAACTTGATTTCATAACGACAATAATTACATCAAACATTCAAAATGCTTAAACTCTCTTCCGTTTTCTTCAATAAACTGGGATTGAGCCATGGTTTTCTGAAAAACAGATAAACAACAAGTTTAGTTAATATAATTTTAATTAAAGTATGATGCAATTACTCAATGAGGATAAAGGTGTTAAGATACTCACCAGTTCTTCGTTGGAAAATCCAGAATTATCATGGTGAACCATCCATAAAACTCTGTATAACGTTGGACGTCCTTACCGATGAATGCAAGTCTTAGTTCTAGGATCTTGTTGTTTCTTAAATATTCATTTTACAACGATACAAACCTTTGCAACACTATTTCCCAGAAATATTCACTGGTCATATTTCTCGATACAATATGTATTGAATATCGGATAAGATTAACATATTCTTCCATAGTAAAGAAATGGAGAGCCCTTCTAAAAGTGTAAAAGATATTATTGAGATGAACCAAATCTAAGGATGTTAAAACAAGCTTCGTAAAGAAAAGGTTTGGCGTGAGTTTCCTTCCATTCATCCAGAGTTATTTGGATCACTTTAGATTCATTTACACGGTTATTTTTCTCGATCAATTTTTCTTACCACGTCAAGACATCGCGATTAATTGATTAAAAACGATCATAAAAACCACCAGCATCTCGGTTTTCGGGGTTCCTTGTTTCTGAAACGAACATTGTGAAAATGTTCAGCCAAAAAGATGTGTCCGACATGTCTTGATTGTGCATAACATTTTGTATCCAATGAAAAACGTAGGCTTTGCATATAGCCCCTTCTTCGGTAAATTTAGGATTACGAATTCTAGCAGACGCTTTTTTGAGATTTGTGGTACAAAAGGTTGAGAAAGAAAGATTAAGATAAAGAAGGTTTGGTTTTGGAGTTGAAATCGTTTGAATTTTATAGGGAGTCGAACAAGAGTCATTGGATTAGACTAGACAATGCCGGCTCAACCAAGGCCGATTGGCTCAATGTGAGACGAGATAACGACTTATTATAACAATCATATTTTTTCTTATATAAATGATACATTGTAACCAATATTTTCCAAACCCAACCAAAAATATTCTCAATTGGAAACGGTCTCAACCAACAACACCATGTTTTATTAAAGCAGAGGAAAACAAATACTATGTGTGCAAGCAAAAGAGGTTTGTCCATTATGTTTCATGGGTGACCATAGTCTGATGCAATGTCCCTGGTTATATTCTAAGTGTCCAAAAGTTGGTTGTTCATCTAAAAAAATGGCAATTGAATCACAACAAAAAAAAGCTCAGGTATTTGTAATGTCAAGATCCTAACTTTCATGAATAACCACTTAATGTTAGATGATGTTATGAAGGAGCAAGAAGATGAAAAGGTAGCAGAATCGTGGACAAACTTGGAACTTAAAGTCGTTTAAGAAGCCACAACATGACTATCATGAGAAGCAATATCTGGAAAAACTTGAAGCTTAAAGTAATAAGGTTGAATAAGCCACAACCCGACCACTGCGGAGAAGTAGAGTTTACAAAACTAATGATTAGTGGATGCTCAAGCCCTAATTGTAAAAAATTTATGCATTTGCACACTATTACAGAAGAAGACACATATGGAAAACACTTCTGGGAATGTCCTTCATGTTTTAAGTTGGAGTGGATTGATTAAGTGTATGAACTTATTCTACCATCGTTATGTTTTAATTAGCTTAACTAATGAAAATGTCTTTGTATTTGCATAACTCTTATGTTTATATCAAACAACATTAGATTTCATTAAACGGCACATTAGTCTCACATTAAGATTTCATTAAACATATTACATTACACTTACTACTAATTCATAAAAATAAGGTAATAAAACATTGTCATTCATGGGGCTACCGGGTGGAGTGGTCGGGTGGAGCTACCGGTGGAACATCTAGAGGCATAAGGGGTTGAACCTGTGAAGTTCTCTAAGGATGTTGAAACAAGCTAAAAACTGAAAAGGTCTCCCGCTAGTTTGCTGCCATATCGCTGCAGCTCTTTGGATCACTTCAGCTTCAGACTCATCTTTAAATCTATTTCGGTTAGTTTGCATTAGCATACCAAGAAATTGGTTGACAACATGACTAATTGATTGAAAACGATGCGACAATCCATGAGCATTACGGTTTCTCAGGTCCCCAATTTTTGCAACGAACTTTACAAAAACTTGTTGCCAGAAAGTCGTTTGTGCAAAATTCGTAACACCGTTGATATTATCTCTTGTTTGAAAACATAAGCTGCACAAATTGCTAAAGATTCTTCCAGAAAAAACGTAGGACCACAAACTCTGATAGCCATTTTTTGAGATTGGAAGATTTTGGATTGCAAAATGAAGTTTGAAGTGGAATTATGAAGAATTTGTAGGCGTAGAAAGTGTGATTCTAAAGTTGAAATCAATTCAATTATAGGAAAGAGATTGATAGTCCTTGGATGGACTAACCGTAGTCGGCTCAGTATGCACCGACCGGGTTAACATGGGACGATCATCGACTTTGTTTAAACCGAGCCTCGGCCCAATATGAGTCGGTGGACCCTTATTGACCCGTCGTCTCAGATTGATTCGACTCAACCTGAGACCCGATGACAAATCTTTTTATTTTAGGGTTTGTCCATCCATTTTACACGTTTGTCCGTCCCACTATAGGTGCATGATGGGAATGATGGGCAAATCCGTTTGTTTGCACATCCTATCTGGAGGATTAGGGCGTCGGATGCATGCCATGTCACATGCGTATAGCTTACTCGTGGGGTGCACTCCAGCAAGTCAAGAGACTCCTAAAATCAAACATAAAAAGAACTTTACATAGTCTTCTAAAATCTATTTGAATTGCTGAATTTATTGTCCGTCCCACTATAGGTGCATGGGAATGATTTTTGTTGCACATCCTATCTGGAAACAACTCCACTCGTGGGGTGCACTCCAGCTAGTCAAGAGACTCCTAAAATCAAACATAAAAAGAACTTTACATAGTCTTCTAAAATCTATTTGGAATTGCCGAATTTACCGGCATCATTTTTGCTGGGTGTCGGAAACAAACCCTCAGTACTGAAAATTCCTTGATAAAATCAAAACCCTAGAAAACTCACTCTTTTGAAGTCCTCAAGAAAATTTGATTGATTGAAGTCCTCAAAGAAGAAAGGGCAGCATTAGAATCATCGAATGCAGCAGCACTTTGGGTTGCTTTCCGTTTGGTGGTAAAGGTAAGTAAAAATCATGCTTTATACCTGCAAAATTGCAAATAATACAACTTGTAGAAAATTCAGACCTGGGTTTAAGTAGAAAATGCAATTATATGAGGTTGGTGAGTTATTCTATTGAATTAGAAGATGCAGGTAGTAGACAATGGACATGGTGTATCGACTTGAAAGCAAACTTTCTTAGCCCTATGGAAATTGACGTGCATATTCGTTTATTGTGCAAACCAAATCGAGAGATGATGCCTGTAGCAAAGCCGCATTTTTTATCTCCATTGATGATGTTCAGAATTTCTGGTAGGTGCTACAATTGGAATCTCTATCCTCTGCATTAGAATAGAGAACAGAATTGGTATGCTTTTGACTTTGATGAAATCGTACCCGCAGTTGTGGAAAACTCCGGTTTTTGTATGGGTCTTCAATTGAGTATGTTACAAAGTAAATTTTTGATCCAAAGCTAGGGATGAAACTTGCAAAATTATAGCAATTTCTGGTGAGTGCTATAATTGGAGTCTCTATCCCTTGCACTAGAAGGGAAAACAGCATTGGGATGCTTTTGATTTTGATGAAATCCTACCCGCGCCGTTAAGGAAAACTCGATTTTTGTATGGGTCTTCAATTGAGTATGTTATGAGGGAAATTTGAGAACTTCTTAATGACTTGTATCAAGTATGTCTTGGTGGAATTTGAAGAAAATCTTTTGTTAGTGAAACTAGGATGCTTTGGTATGTCAGTTCGACTGGATTCATCGAAAAATGGTATGGGTCAAAGTAGAAAGTTCGGGGGAGCATATGTTGTTCGCTACCGATTCTCAGCTATTGCTCCAAATAGTTGGAGATAAAGAGCAAGATGTTACCACTCCTTTGGTAATGACATTCTGCTAAGACTATGTATGGCATGAAGGGTTGGCTTTCAAACTGCACCTGGCTGGATTCAACCAAATTGGTCGAAGTACACTCTTCAAGAGCTTGGCTTGCTGGAGTCTCCTTCCAAAAACAATACTAGTACTATTTTCTTTCTTAATCTCTTAATATATAGTTTATTTTTGTGTTCCAACTTTTACGGCTCAATCCTTAAGAACTATTTACCTGTTTAGTATTTATCTAGAAATTATAACTCTTTCCTTATGTTGGTTGGTCTGAAATATATCCTTGCCATGATATCCATGTTTCATAATGTCAATCTTTCTTTCACCGAGTCTTTGCAAATATTTAATTTGTTTGGTTAAGATACATTCTAAATTTTGCTATTACCTCCCTGCAACGGACACACTGCCGGTTCAATGTAAGCTATCTGTTCCTCTGGAACACAGATTCTTAATATAGGGATTCAAGTCAGGGTCCTGTTTTGAACGTCACTTTTCCCTTGGTTTTGTGCTTGGGATTTACTGCTTGTTCCTATCATTTTTTGTTGCAACAAAGCACATGGAAAGTGCTTTGACGGTTCAGAAAGTATATTACTTGTTAACTGTTTATCTAGAAATTAGCTCTGTCATCTTTCCAATTATCTTTGTTTGGCTAGGATACATTCTATATTCTGCTTGCAAGCTACCATGAAGAAACTACGCATGTCTCACCTGTCATTGGTTGTGAATGTGGGAGAGACGAAAGGTCTATCTTAAGCATTTTGAGCCATATTCTGTAAGGTTGTACTTGGCTCAGCGAAACTTATAAGAACAGACAGATTTGATAAAGCTTTTTGTTTTTCCTAATTCATAATCCTGACTTGTCATACAGTTAAATACTGCTTAGCAGCTGACTTGTGTGTCCAGGAGGGCAGTTGGGACCTCCTATCAATTTTGAGCCCCAATCCTGTTACTAGCTAGATATGTGTCTTTGCTGGGAATGTGGAAATTGCTCGGTTCTTTTCTTGTACACCTGAAGTTTATAACCTTCATGGTTATGATATATATATATAAGGCTCCACATCCAACACCATTGGCATCTTTAACTCCATAGCTGCTAATTAAGAAGCAGTCTGGAGGTGTCTGTTCCAATCTGCAGGTCATGGTAGCTGGAGTTGTAGAAGTTGCAACGAAACCCGAAATTTGAGCTATTAGCTCCCTGCAACGGACACACTGCGGGTGTTCTATCTGTCCCTCTGGAACACAAAATCTTAACACATGGGTGCAAGTCAGGGTCCTGCTTTGAATGTGAGTTTGCCCTTTATTTTGTGCTTCTTTGTGGAGCTTTGTAATGCTTGGGATTTACAGCTTGTTCCTCTCTTTTTTTTGTTGCAGTAAAGCACTTTCCCTGTGCTTTGTATGCTCAGCTTAATGGATTTGCTGAATTTGCACACAGTAAACCAGCCCAATATTTGTGGGGTGCAAATAGGAAAGGTATCTTGGTTTCTTAAAAAGAGGGATCTGTTTAGGTCTCTGTTTATGTGTCTCCAACCTCCAAAAGGAAACCCTAAAGCATGCTTCACAAATTACTTACAGAGATACAAACTTTGATCTGGATTCTGGTTTGTAGTATCCATTCTCTCCATGGAAATCCTCCCCTTAAATTTATCAATCTTTGATTTAGCTTCAGTGTTATCAGCTTTTAGAAATTACTTGGAAAATTCAATAATGGGCAATACCTCTTTTTAGAATTTGAGTGCAAAACAGAAACCTACTAGATTAAGGAATAAGGAAGCTGGTCTGTCCTTATAAAAACCCAGTTTGTTTCTTACTTACTCATTATCAATCTCTCCTTATCTCTCTACACAGCTCTGCCATGGAGGAAAAAGCTGCATCAGGATCACCAAAGGCAGTAGTACCTTGGCTTGTGCTTCCATATGGTGAAGGTAAGATAAATCATGCTTTATATAATGTTTGTGAACCCAATTACACAACCAGTAGAAAACTCATACCTGAGCTGAGTAGGAAACGTTTTTGGCAGAAACATTCTCACCAAGGTTGGTTGATTGTTCTATGTGATGTGAAAGATGATGATGTTGATCAGTCTTCAAAGTTCCCAAATTGGAATTTCTGGGATCCATTAAAATTTGTAACCATTAAGTTATTTAGTCTACTCTTTGATTGTGATTTAAGTGGAAACAGTGAGAAAGGTATCAAGTCAATTCCTAATTGGAAATATGGAGACTGTTTTTTGTGGAATCCTGTAACATTAGAGACAATTCAATTACCGAGTCTACTCGAATGGATTAGTAAACCGGATGAATATCATCTAGTTGACTGTGTTTTGTCATCTCCTCCTCGCATTTTTTGTGATAGTGATGGTGAAGATCCAATTGTTCTTTTTCTTTTTCGCATAGAAGATACAAGGTGGGATCATGTCTTCTTATTTTGCCATCCTGGAGACAAAAATTGGAGGACCCAATTGTATTCTCAAGATACTATGTTCGAAGTTGAGTCTCTCCATTGCTTTAAAGGTAAGTTATATGTTATTGGTTTTAATGAGCAACAACTAGAGATTGAACAACAGCAGCAGCTTGGCGCTGATGATGACAATGTGATGCTTTCCATCAAGCCATTCAATGTAAGCTTCTGCGCTTCGTTTTCATTTCGAGGAGCAAGGGACACTTCTTGGGGCCTAACATATTGTGTGGAATGTTCTGACGAACTCTTTAAGATCATCATGTTTATTAATGAAAGGGGATTTGAGAAAGTAGTAATCTCAATACGTATTACCAGGTTGGATTTTTCTTCGATGGAGTGGAAGGTGGTAAATACTCTTGGTGATCATGTTCTGTTTATTGGGCAAAACACCAGAGTTTGTTGCTCAGCTGTTGAGTTGGGACTTTCCAGGGGCTGTTTGTATTACACTCTTCCTGAAGATCAGAGGTTGTACAAATTTGAAGTAGAAAGCGCGTGTGACTCTGTTATTTTGCCATGTCTAGAGCTGCCGACGTGGTACTCGCCAGATTGGATTATGTTGCCTGCTGGACTTAGAAGAAAGGAAGTTGGGTTGGGTGCTGATGAAAAAGACCAAGATTACATTTTAAAGACCTGGCAAAGGAAAACAGATATAAATTATTTTAATGAGAAGGAGGATGAGAATGAGACTCAGTCTGAAAAACACAATGGCCGAAAATTGGAAGAAACAAAACCTTGGGGTATTCTGAATGAGGACATGGTGGTGTTGATTGCAGATTATCTCCATCCACTTGATTATGTGCATTTTCGTTCAGTCTGCAAAGCAAATCGAGAGATAATGCCTGTGGTAAAGCCTACTTTCACTTCTGCAACTCAAATCATAGAAACGACATGTTTATCTCCGTGGCTAGTGTTCTCTAGATAATAACAACTTCACCGTCTACAATTTTGTAAACCCAGTACACAATGAGAACTACCTCATGAAATTCCCGGAAATGCTACTTGGAGCTACAATTCGTTATCAAAAGGGCGGTTGGCTACTACTGTCGAGAGAGGAAGAATTATCTTTCTACAATCCCTTCACAAGAGAGACCATCGATCTTCCAGATTTTCCTGGGCGTTATCACATGTCAGACATCTCTTTCTCCTCTTTACCTACTTCTTCAGACTGTATAATATTTGCTATTGAGCGCAGTCATTATGGAATCTCTATCTTCTGCATTAGAAGGGGAAAACAAGAATGCGATGAATTTGAGTTTGATAATGCTTGTACAGAAAAGTTCCCTGCACTACTTAATTCTCCAGTTTTGTTTGACGGGGTCTTCTATTCCGTAGGTTATGACGGAACTTTAGGACAATTTAATTTAGGGGATGGTACCTGGAAACCTCTTGAGAAACCCGGTAAACAATTTAATGATTCGTACCCAAGTTACCTGGTGGAGTGCGGAGAAGATCTGTTGTTAGTGAAACTAGGATATCTTGAAATGCCGGTTAGAATCTTTAGATTGGATTTCTCTGACATGGAATGGGTTAAAGTTGAAAGTCTGGGAAGGTATATGTTGTTCATCAGCGACATCACTTGTTTCTCAGCAGTTGCTCCAGTTAGTCGGATGGAGAACAAAGTATATTTCCCTAGATTATGTTTGAATGGTGAAGGGGTTTTATTCTATTCACTTGAAACAGGTTGTTATCAATCTTTCGGGACTGAGCATTTTGCTAAAGACTTTTGCGGCACAGAGGGCTGGCTTGGAAACAGCACTTGGATTGAACCCAATTGGGCAAAGTCCACACCTCAAGAGCTTGACTGGTTTAACTCTTTGACAGTAACATGAAGAAGTTAAGTTACATGGTAGAATTCCTGTTTATTAATGTTTAACTTGTTTTGTTTATCACATGGTCTGTCTAATTTACCTTTTTTGACAAATTTTGGCCTATGCAGTTGCTGTAATCCTAGGTATGGTTTTGAACCATTAATTCCTGATAACCTGTCATTTGACGGGCACCATTAAGTAACCTCGTTTTCTCTTTTGTAAGCTAACTCGAAAATCCTCTTTTTTTCCTCTTGAGAATTTTGATGAGATGCACAGAAGGGCATAAATCAAACATGAATAGGTTGCTGATTAGTGAAAATTCAGTCCCCAGGAATTTATAGGTAACATGTCTTGATCTGTATAAATCTTTTTGAACTTATTATTAGGTGACATCCTTGGTGGCCAAGGTTTGCTGCGTCTGTGCGATTTTGATTGATCTCGGAGAACTCCATTGTAGGGTGTAAAATGAGCATGAGGTTATCAGGAAGTTCCACTCCTCTCTTTTGTAAATGTGCTTTATGGTAAAGAAAACTTCGCAGGGATTGCTGGAAGTAACTGTAGCGCTGCTCAAGGGCCTGCATTCGAGACGCTGCAAGTCAGAATTTATAGCCAAAATGAAGCTCAAATCGAGACCTTGCTATCGTCATTATTGATAGTAAGTTGCTAACTGGAATTTGTACAAGAAACGGAAAAATGAAAAACATAAATGTGTGAATATTCATTTGTAAGTGTCCGATTTTTTTTTTTTTTTTTTTTTTTTGAAGCATGAAATTTTATTAAACTACCCAATATACATAATTTTCATAGTCAATTTAAAATTATTTTTTTGACATAATTTTGCAATCACGAGGGTTGAGTTTGAAACTCGTCTTATCCAACCATGTTTGTTTGCTCCTGACTCATCTGAGTCGTATGGATATAAATCATCTGGATTTGACTGAAATCACCTTACTCATCTGGACTGACTCAATATATTTGTTTTGTGTCAGATCTGACTCAACTGATTCAAAAATATGTGAGCGTGTCTTCTCATAAGTCAGACATAATTTGTTATCCAACTTAAATTTGAGCCAGATGTCGAATCAGATCTAACTCAAAATAGAAAACAAACAGTCTTGACTTGACAAGTCTGAAATCCTGATTGCCAATCGGATGTAAACAAACATGGTGCGAAAGTTGGCAACAATTGTTTAGAGAGGTGTAAAGGAAGTGTGATAGGGTAGATAAAACCAAAGTTATCAAACTACTCATCCGAATGCCTTGTTTTAAGCTTCATTTGGATTCCACATTTCCACTTCAACTTCTTCAACCTGAGCTCTCTGTCTTCGTTCACATATAAAAAAATTGGAGTAAAGGGTTTCCGCTTCTGCTCAGAATCATTATCCATCATCTTCCATGGGGTTCCAGACTTAAATTAACACAGGTATTTCCTTCCAATTTCTATCAGTGTCAGCAACAACAAAAACTAGGGTTTGTTAGGGAGATTTAGGTTATTTTTTCAAAGGGAGAATCCATATAACAGATGCAAGGGAAATCAAAATCACTATGTTGTAGTAAATATCATGAAGAAGAAGAAGAAGAAGAAATAGATAGAATCAGTAGATTACCAGATAATTTAATTCATGAAATCCTCTCTTGCAATGATATGAAATCAGCAGTTCAAACCTGTGTTTTGTCAAAAAGATGGAAAAATATCTGGATGTCTCTCCCATATATAACATTAGCTTTGAATTCATTTTTGGGGGATGAAAGATATAACCCTAGGGAAACTATGGATAGGTTTATAGGTTTTGTGGACAATGTGTTGAATTTCCGCGATGACTCTGATATACAGAATTTCAATCTGGGGTCTGTTATATGTGATTATGCTTCAGTTGAAATTCATAATAGGTGGATAATTGCAGCCGTAACTCGTAATGTTCAAAAGCTAGCTATAATTGTTACTTACTCTCTTAACTCCCCATATCAGCTTCCTGATCAACTCCTTAATTGTAAAACACTGAAGCGTATGGCTATTATACTGGTGGGTCGACAGTTTGGTGATAGGTGCGCACATATTATTCTACCAAGGTCGATGAATTTACCTCAAATCAAAGTACTTAATCTTTATGGAATTTCAATCTCCAATGTAGACTTACAAAGGCTTTTCTCAAGTTGTCCACTTATGGAAAAGGTAACCATTCATGAGTCTGATATTCAAACGGACAATCAAAGGAATGTCATTATTGAGTTTCATGGCCATGAAGCTTTTAAACTAGTAGACAATCGTCATACAAATCTTGGTTCGTCAGATCATTCTTTGACTTACACTACCAAGATTTCTGCTCCAAATGTCAAAAGCTTCATGTTCTTAGGCTCCATGACAGAAGATTTCTCCCTGGAAAACCTTTCTTCTCTTGTCGATGCTCATCTTGATTTGAGATTAAGAAAAGAAGAAGCAGATGAAATTTCAGAAACATATTTTGAATTGCCCGTCGGGGAAATGTTTGCTAAACGTACGATGAAATTTCTTGGAGCGGTTCAGAAGGTGCAACATCTGATACTATCATCTGGGTTTCTTGAGGTATGGGCGCTTCCTTCTATGACATGAATTTCCTTTCTGCCAAGTTGCAGATATGATTATACAAACCAAATTTTATCTTGCTCGAATAGATTGGATTTACTCTGTTTGGCCTTTTTTTTATTTGCTGCAATTTTATATGTAAGATTTCCTACCTAATCTTTCTCCAGGTTCTCTTACAAGCTCCTGGCACATCATACCATCAACCTCCTCAACTTTGTAATTTAGAAACTCTACAGCTGGAAATGAGGTTTACAAGAGGCTGCTTGTGTTCAATAGCATACTTACTCAAGATATCTCCTGTTATAATGACTCTTAAACTTAAATCAGAGGAGGTAACAATTCATTAAATTCCCGTATTTGATCTGGTGAAATGTCTTTATAACAGTTTTAAACTTCTAAGATCTAATACAACTCAAATGCTATTTGAATTGCTGCGCAAGTTATCCAGCGTGTATGCTGAGATTGCCATCAAGTAGTTCATCTTTTTTATGTCGTTGCTCCTTTTTGTATTGATGTTAAACTATATTTTTTTGTTACTAAGTGATTTCTCGATTGCTTGTTATTGTTGGATATAGGCGAATTTACCAGATGTTGGAGATGATTGGGATGCGGGATTGTCATCGACGTGCATGTTTTCTCACCTCAAGTTTGTCGAGATTTCTGAAGTGGAAGGATGTGATAATGAACTCAAATTGCTGAGGTTTTTGTTGAAAAATTCGATGGTTTTGGAGAAAGTGAATCTGCTCTTTCGGTCTACTAGTGATTCACTTGATAAAGGGAGACAAGTAAGGCTATTTAAGAGGAATCTAAGGGTGCTTCCAAGAGCTTCTTCATGTATCCAAATGAACTTCACTTAATCTTTGAAGATGGCATTACGAGCTTACTAAATTGAGACATATGAAGGTATCACAAATTATTACTTTTAATTTTCCGAACTATTTTTCATATGTCTTCCACTAGTCACAGATTTTCTTCGAGAATTCAAACTATATAACTCTTGCCCAACCAGACACAATTGGGACATGGTATTACATCTTAATCCAGATAGGAGGTTACATTCTTTTGAGGATTCTTTTAATCAATCGGATACTTACAACCTTGGTGACTGTCCCTTTGTTATAAACTGGACAAAAGCTGCAATTAGTGTTTGCTGGAATATATGGAAATGAAGATGTTCTATACTTTTTGACAGTGAGAAATTTGATCTTGATAAAGTTATTATTAAGGAAACTAGATATTTTGTATTTTCATACGATAAAACAAGCCCTGATATAGTGACGAACCTTGGAAGATCAGAGGCTAAGCAATATGACAACATTCTTTTCTTGGATGTCTTTTTTTCAAATTATAAGAATTGTATTGGGACTAATTTGGATTTCTCATACAGGACTGATCAGAGTTGCGAAGTCTAATTTTGGAGTGGCTTCAGATCCTATCGCAGCTGAAGCTAATTCTATGGTTGAATATTAGGGCTCAAAACCTCCAGCTTACCGGAGTTCTTTTTGTAAGGTACTGCAAACCTTTGGTGTAATTGGGATTGCTAGTTCCACTAGTTGCAGAAGTCGTAGCTTTTTTCGGAGTGTTAGTAGTTGATCTTTATTGTCTTTGTAAAAAGGAACGTTAATCATCTAGCAGACAAGTGGTTGTTGGTAAGATCCCTCTTTTTTTGTGGATTCATGGAAGTAGGCTAGTCTTGGCTAGCCTATGTACTAATTTATGTGGGGTTTTATTTAAGAGGTTGGTTATTGTAATGGTT
>JAJJWW010010856.1:0-41669 GCA_023531295.1 Papaver armeniacum
TGGAGGTTCGTGTTACTCAGAAGAGTAACACTCGATCGTTATGCCACACCGATAATGAGTAACTTTGGAAATACAAGGCGATATGAAATTCACGGGAAGGGATTGTTGCCACATGCTCCAACCCTGGAGGAATTTCATGTATTCACAGAATGGGATTGTTGCTACATGCTCCATTCTTGGTGAATTAAGTGAGGGAGTATCCAACACTTATAAATGGCTTTATCTTTTACAAGATGTCAGCGCATGATTTTTTCGGTTTTTACAAATTTAACCTTAAACGAAAATCCACCATCAACACTTATTTTCTGATTTTTATGTTGGGGATCAACTTCGGTTGTAGACACAATACTTTGGGATCAACATCGGCTGTTGATGTCGTATTATTTTTTTTTTATTTTTGTTTTGGAGATCAATCCTCGGTTGTTGACGCCATTATTTTTTCATTCTTATTTTATGATATTTATTTTGGGGATCAACTTTGGTTGTTGATACCAGATTTTGGGATCAACTTCGATTGTTGGCGCTATATTATTTTTTTTAATGATTTTATGATTTTTGTTTTGGGATGAACTTCGGCTGTTGACGTCATATTATTTTTTTTCTTTCCTATTTTCCGATTTTTGTTTTGGGGATCAACTTTGGTTGTTGATACCGCCGATGGCAGTGGTGGACAGGTGGTGGGCGACGGTGGATTAGCAGCGGCGTTGGTAGTGGTGGTGGTGGTGAAGTGGCGGCGGTGGTGATGGTAATGGCGGCGGTGGTGGCGGTTGATAGGTGGTGGTGGAATGGTAGTTAGTGGTGGTGGATATGTGGTGGTGCTACTGGTGGTGGAATGGTGGTGGTGGTGGCGGCGGCGAAGTGGTAGATAAAAAAAATGTAGTATTTTGAAATAAAGAAAAATATTATATGAGTAAGGGTATTAAGGTACTCTATTTTAAAATGGATAAGGTTTGTAAGTGAGAGGGGTATATTTATTGTTGTGTAAGGGTATATTTATTGGGGGTCAAAACTAGGGGTATATAATTAATGTACCCTTACATATATGCAAGCATGCGTATTATGCTTAAATCCAATTGTTCAAAACTCTCATTTGAATCATTGAAACATTCTTGGAAGACGGGAATAGCTGTCTCACACAAACTATTAGCTTCAAAGCAATTTTCAAGTGATTGAATGATCAATACGAAACATTCCGAGTCTACATCAAATGACTGTCTCACACAAATCATGTAAGATGTTACCAGGCGATTTTCACATAATCATCTTTTGACTTTCGTCAAGAATATAAGATGAACTTGGTTAAAGAGAAAGCTTACCAACACACATTTCGAGAAAAATACAAGCGACTTAAACTCAGATCGAAATATCAAATGTGTATAAATGAAGTCTATATAGCTATACGACTTTTGTCTCAAATAGGAGATAAAGTAGATAGACTTTTGAGTGATAGATGAGTTCAAGTGTCCACGTACGTTTTGTTGATGAAGTTCCACAAGTTCCCCTTAGTAGTTCTTCGTCTTCAATCGATGAACGCCGTGAAGTCTAATGTTCAACTACACTTTCTATCTTAATCCGGGACTTAGCTATAAGTAGACTAAAAATCAAGACTTATAGTTTTGTCAACTAAACTTGACAAACAATCTTGAGATAGCAACGCTTGCGAGTTCGACCGATCAATGCTCTAACAATCTCCCCCTTTGTAAATTTTAGTGACAAAACTATCAATACATATGGAATACAAAATAGATAAACTTTGTAGCTCTCAATCCAATGCTTGATTTCCTTGGTTCTTCAACATTACTCAAAATCTTCGTCATTTCCAAGTAATGCAGTGATTCTGAACGTGTTCAACTCAGCATCAATGTTGTTGAAGATCCGTAGATATATATAACAATGAGAAAACAGTTGCTCTCAATCATTGTTATACAATGTCATAGTATTATTACACAACATCAAAGTTCAATTGTATCACAACTTTGACAACAATACTATGGTGATATGTATCACTCCCCCTTAGTCAATACTTCATCTCACATGAAAACCACTCCCCCTTACATAATGATCCGTAAACCATATGTATTTGTAGCGTGAACTACACATTGATTCTCCCCATTTTTGTCAATAAAAATTGGCAAAGGTACGGAAACTAGTGGGATCCTAATGAAATTTCCATAGAGATACTTCATGGCCAAAAGAGAACAACATATCAACTTGTTTAGATGCCATCATATAGCTGAAACTAAATGCATTCATCAAGGAGTTTATAAAGATACAAGATAACCCCTACAATATTCCACAGCTGCACTCCCCAAAAATATTTGGCAATTAAGCACAAGTTCAATTAAGAACTCTCCCCCATAAAATGTCATTCCCGATAGAACAACAAGAGCGACCTTACTTTCACAAGAAAAGAAGGATTTCTTTGGACATTAAAAAATCACATGAAACATGAATTTGTATCCAAAATACTCAATTAAATTAACCACAAGAGAACCCATGATTAATCTAATCGAAAATGCTCACATAAGAGAACCTACGGTTCCACCAATATTTACACAAAGATGTGGATCAGGGAAGACCAATACTGCGGAATAGACAAAGATTCATTCTATCTTTCATCACTATTTGCATAGAGACATATAATAGACTTAATCTTTGTAAACAAAAGTTCATCCTATCTTCCATCAATATTTGCATAATGACATAATAGGCTTAACTTTTGTTTGTTAAAAGTTCATTCAATCTTTTATCAATATTTGCATAATGACATGTGAAAGAATTAACTTTTGACATATATGGGACAATCATAGTTCACGGACGCAAACACACATATTCCATAACAAGTTGCAATATATAAAACCATAAATATTAATACTGCAAAATCATCTTCCAAATAAACTTTAGAATTTAAATAAATAAATCTAAAAACATTGCAAGATGAAAATCGTTGGAAATAGCTATGTGTACTCACAATAATGGCTATTCCAAACCCTAGTTATCCTTCTTAAAACACAAGAATAAATTCTCATAAGAAGTTTCCTAGACATTAAGACCTCTAAAAAATTCTTTATCGTCGCTAAACTCCTTGTGGTTAACAGCCATAGGAACATAAGGTTCATGATGAAAGGAGTTAATTCCAACAAACCTTTTAGAATGATTCCGAACTAGGGCCTTCTGAATTCGAGAGTCCTTAAAACAATAACCTTTCTTTGCTGAATCTCATTTATTTTTCAATCAACTCTTCAAGAACACCAGAAAACTTCTGAAGATTTGAAGGAACAACTCTTGGTTTCCTCACACTCCTCCTTTTTATTTTCAAAGTTAATGGAACATGAGATTTATCTTTTTCCTTCATGATTGATGGCTTAACAATCATATTAACATATTTTCTATCAGAAGACATAATGCTTGGATTCTCCATACAAGTATGAGATTGTGGGAGGAATTCACAAATCAGACTCAACAAGCAATCTTGTGATAAAAAGAGTTTCTTAGAGAAGGAAAAGGGAATGTAGGGTTACAGAACTTTTATACTAAAAATATTCATGTACGCATAACTCTCATCCCTAAAGAAGGCGGAATTTTCGATTTTAACACTTTTTTATTGATTAAACAGGGAAAGCAATTTCAATATCAATTGGATATGAAAAGATGGAAGAATTCCAAAATGGCAAAAAGAAATAAAAAAATTTTAAAGCCTGAAAAGTGCACATACTTGTCTCTTTTTTTGGACCAGGCACATGAGACAAGATACACGGCCAACACAATTAAGTTGTGCTGGGGTGAACAATAATCTATCCACCATAACTTTCTTTAATGGAATTCTTAGAACCCTGTTTCGCAGACTGTTTAGACCGTATTCTTTTCTCTAGTGGTCTAATTTTTTCTTTCGAAATTAACTTATTTGGAGAAGAGATAAGTTTACATACCTCAGTCGACTTTTGAACAAATTTGAGCTTGTTTACTAATCGATTTGCTCTCCGTTGAAGTTTGTTGACATATCTTATCTTATGTTTGTACTTGAAACACTTGGAGCATGTCAATATGGAGGATGGTTCAGACGTCATAGCTGTGCAGGCTGCTAGACAAACGGTAGAACCTGAAAAATCAGAAATAGAATTTCCAGTAGACAAAGAGAAATCAATTTTATCCTCCAAGATGGTTGAAGTTTCTCCCGGAAGAATATCAAGATTGATGAACGTATTACTACAATTATCGAAGTCAATATTTTCACAGAAGAGTGCAACACTTGATTTTTCATCTTCATTAGAATCATAATGATCAGACATTTCATCAAGAGTTGCAGCAAGACCTTTGTTTCCAGTGTACTTTTTACGATTTGGAAACTCATTAGAAAAACGACCAAAACCTTTACACTTGAACCACTGTAGCATATCCTCGTTATCAGTATCCCTGTTTTTAGAAGGAACACAATTATGACGTTTAACTGATGACTTAGGTTTATCTCTGATGAACCGTTTACTTCTCTTCAAAAGAAGATCTCTAAACTGCCTTGTGATCAACGAGACTGAATTGTCAACATCTTCATCTGATGAATCAGTCTTAGAGGGATCATCTTCAGAGATGCCAACACTTTTACTTTTATCAAGTAATTTGGTGTTCTTTTGTACTTTGAAATCAACATCCTTTCCAGATTTGGATGTATGCTCATGATCAAAGATCTTTAACTTCCCAACCAAGGTGTTTCTGGAAAGAGTGTTAAGGTTATTTCCTTCAACGATGGCATGCTTCTTAGAATCGTATTTGGATGGTAATGATCTGAGAATTTTCATCACAATGTCCTTTTCAGGAATAGTCTTACCTAATGCAAAAGATGCATTAACAATTTCAGACACTTTGTGATTAAACTCATCAAATAAATCTTCGTCAGCCAGATGAAGGTTTTCCCTATCAGAATTTAGGTTTTGAAGCCTACCTTCCTTTTCAGAGGTATTCTCTTCGAATACAGTTTCTTAGATATCCCAGGCTTCTTTAGACTTAGTGCACGTAGTCACATGGTGTTAAAGATCTGGGGTAATGGCATGGATGATGGCATTTAATTCGTCAGAATTTTGCTTTGCAGCGAGAATTTCGGCAGCATCATATTTACCAATATCCCTTAGCTGATCTCACCCACAACTAAGAGTTGCTACGACCCAAAGTCGATGACTTGATAAACAAATCTGTCTCACACAGAAAAGTCTATTGTATAGATAAATCTTTTTCCCACAGATAACCTATGAGTTTTGTTCCGTCTTTTGATAAATCAAGTTGAACATGAACCAATTGATATACCAGACTTATATTCCCGAAGAACAGCCTAGAAATATCAATCACCTAATCTTAATCGTATGGTAGCGAAAGTTTGGATGGAAAAGGAGTTCAGTGAGGAGGGGGTGTTTCAGGTGATAAAGCACATGGGTGTCAATAATTCTCCAGGTCCTTATGGATTCTGTATGGAGATCTATAAGAAATATTGGAAAATTCTTAAGGAGGACTTCACGAAGATGATGGACGAATTTCATAGATTTGGCACTTTAGACTGGAGGATGAATTGTTCTTTTTTTTAATCATTAATTCCTAAGAAGGAGGATACTTTCTCTTTTAGAGATTTTAAGCCATTGAGTCTGTTGGGTAGTACTTATAAGATTATATCTAAGGTTTTAACTAATGGAATGAAAGTTGTAAAATCTTTGATTCCAGGGAGCTTTCATAAAGGAGAAACAGATATTGGATGGTGTTCTTGTGGCTGGAGAATGTATTGATAGAAGATTAAAGTCTTAAGTTCCAGGTATTTTCTGTAAAATGGATATGGAAAAAGCTTTTGATAAAGTTAAATGGAATACACTGTTTTGTATTTTAAAGAAGCATGAATTTGAAGAGAGATGGATTTCATGGATGCAATCAGGGCCGGTCCTGAGTTATTTTTGCCCTGAAGTGGACAAAGTTTTTGTTGCCCCCATAATTATTTTTAATTTTCTTACTCTGCAACTTTACTTATTCTAACAAGATAAATTTTTAACTCTTCTTTGATCGTGGTGATGCTTGCTTCATTTCTAAGTGAAAGCATAAAAAGAAAAGAAAAGAGAGTATCTAAAGCAAGAATCATGAGCAGTAGAATGAATACAACTTACAATTTCACAATTATAACTTAAAATTAAATTACTAAAGCCTAGAACATTTTGATAGGCATTGACATCGATTAGTTATGCGTGTAATTAGTTATCTACTAGTATACAATTAACAAGAACATGAGAATTAAAGATGAAAATTAGAATACTTCCTAAATGGTAGTAGCTCCAAAAATAGAAAATTCCTAAGCCTGCAACAACTATTATTTAGTGGAAAGTGTAAAAACTTCCAATTTAGCCTAAAGTTATTCTTTTTCTACCTACATATCACAAAATTTTATAGAAAGCTCCAAAAACGTTTTTATTTTTGATAAAAACCCAAAATGTAAATCACATATTGTGTTGCCCCCTGTGCCTTGATGCCCCAAAGTGGATCTTTCCCTGCTTCCCCTTTGGGGCCGGCCCTGATGCAATAGTATATAACTTCATCAAATATATCTCTGTTGGTGAATGAGAGTTCTGCTGAGAAATTCAAACTTACAGAAGGTCTATGACAAGGAGATTCATTATCTCCATTTATTTTTCTATTGGTGGTTGAGGTGTTTTCTAAGTTATTGGAAGATGCAGTTCAAAGGGGTCAGATTCATGGTTTCATGGTTGTAGAAAATGGTATTTAGATATATCATCTACAATTTTCTGATGAACCCTTATTTTCTTAAATGTAAATTTTGTACAAGTGAGAAGATTATTGATTATTCTTTGTATTTTTGAAATCCTGACTGGCTTTGTTAGAGCACTGCTCGGTTAAACCCACCAAGCGTTGGTATGTCATATTTAGTTCCAAAACTCGAGTCGCTTAATAAGTGAACTAGAGTCAACTTCGTTAGGTTAGGCTAGAAACGATAGAAATATTGTGCTCCAGTTACTCACGAAGATCTGAAGATGGATTGAAGACAATGATGACATTATCCTTCAGCTTGAGGTTAGTAACTGTAGACTTGACTTGTTCCATTTCTATCTTGTTTCTTTCAAGTCTTTTAGATTGAAAACATATAACATGCGAAATTGTATATAATAATCTAGTGATGTGACTTGGTCATTATAATATGATCAAAGTGTCAAGGAAAACATATTACAAAGTATGAACGCTTATGTTTTGGAACTTCGTAAGTACGACATCGACATAATATATTGTATATAGTTATTTTATTATGTGTGCATTATATAGGAATGCTTTCATCCTAGGAAAAGATGTTTTATAACATTTGTTTAAAGGAAGTACATTTCTGAACTTGTGTCATAATCGAAAGGAAATCATCATTGGTCTTGTTATTATTTGAATATATTTTGGATGACCAATGGAAGATGACTTTGGTAAAACCTATCTTAACTTGTTATGATCTATGGTATAACCGGTCATAGCCTATATAATATAGTTTGTTGCAATCGGTCATGAGCTTCATTGTAAATATAGTTGTAAACAATCACAAGATATATTGGAATGCAAGTTGTAACCATCCATAAGTGACTTTTGGAACCAAGGTATAACCGGTCACAAGATGAATTGAAAGTTAGTTGTAATCGATCACAAGCTACCTTTGGGAAGCAAGGTGTTACCGATCACAAGCTAACTCAGGAAGTAAGGTGTAACCGATCAAAAACTACCTCTGGGAAGCAAGGTGTAAACGGTCACAACCTGGTTTGGGAAACATGGTATATCCGATCACAACTTACATTGTGAGGTTCGTACAACCGATCCCATGAAGCAAAACCGAGTTTCCAATATTCACATATTTCTGTAAGTTTTGTGTGAAGCTTGGAATTAGGGTTTGCTAAAAAACTTCTAGATGTCGACATATTTGAACATGTACATAACTCTTATCATTTATTGTTCAAAGATATTCCTTGATACTCAAGGTGATCCCTGGACCCAAAAAGTGAAAATCATTTAATTATGATTTTCATCATATATGTGTTGATGGTGGTTTTTGTTAAGTGCATATATTGCATATATTTAGTGTCAATTCCATGCTAGTAATTGCTTTTAATCTGGCAAATTGTTGTTTATTATGTTTGTTTTCTCTTATTTGTGTTTCATTAGGTGAATCATCCGAAAAGAAGTGAAAAGAGCTACAGAGTGAAGTCTACAAATGGACAAGGGCCAAAAAGCAAGTGGAACTCGTTCGAACCTAGGAGTTCTTGATATCATCTCAATGAGGGTGGAATGACAAAGCAAAAGGCGAAAGAATGAGCCCATTCCAATATCACACGAGGAAGCCATGAGCAAAAGAAACTGACGGTTAACCAAAGGAAGCAAGAAATTGTACTGCAGTCGTCCAAAACTGACAGTTGAAAGGCGAATTCTAAAGGCACCCATTGGATTATACAGGGCAGCCAAGACTCATGCAACAAACTGAACGTGCACTTCATCTTTTTCATTGGCATTGCACAGAAGAACCAGGGATGACGATGGTGTTGTACATCATTATCACGGGTTTTCAAGCTGGTAGTAGTAATGGGAGAACATGATGGTGATTAATGGATATGCAGTCAAGAAGAGTTTGAGATACTGTGGTACTCGGTGGAATAGAAGCTCGAAAGTCTATGGCAGAGTTTTTTTTTTTAAAGGGAGGATATGGTTACATGACATTAAGTTTTCATCTTTTCTAAACCAAAACCAACTGGTTAAGGGTTGCCGTCGTTATCGGTTGGAAGGAGGAACCCGACAGCTGCAGAGTTTGATCGGGATCGAACAGGGAGATTTGTTGAAGTCTTATAGCTGCTGTAAAGACGAATATTTGGTTGCTGCCGTTGGCAGTTGACGGAGCTGGGAAACATAGCAGCAATGGAATGAGCTTTGGCAGTGAGTGATGGATCGTGGAGAAGATAGAAGAAATTATGAAGTTCAATTGGCTGTTAATGAAGAATAGGAAGAGGTTGTTGCTGCTCGGGTTTGAAGATGGTGATGCTTGATGGTGCAGATGATGGAAGCGATGGAGTATGTGATGCAGAGAGCTATGGAGTGTGTTTTGCTGTTGCCGGTGTTTGGTTGAAAATGGTTGCTGCCGTTGATGGGATTCAAAACAGGGAATGGTGATGACTGATGTGCTGCCATTGAAGAGAGCTGGAGTTTGTTGCTTCCAGCGATTGATGGAAGTTGGCAGAGAAGAAGTGGAGTTTGATTTGCTGCCAGTAATTGATGGAGTTGGTCAGAGGTTAAGGAGAAGAACACGATGACAGTATTGACGAGAATAATGATCGGATATGGTCTGGTAGTTGTTGATGTTCAATGGCGCTGATGGAGAATGAAATTGTTGATGACAAAACAGTGATAATGGTGATTGATGGTTGCAGGTGCCAGTAACAGGGACCGAGCAGTTCAGGGAATAGTCGTGATGTACTAACCAATGATGCAGATAGCTAATGGTGATGGCAATATATGCTAAGTATGGCAGGAAACCAGTTTGCTGTGAAGATGGAGAAGGTCTGGCAGTGTTGATTTGTTAGAAAAAACGGGTTTTGTTTATAACCAAAAGAGTACGGACCATGATTTGATCCCTAGACCCATTGCCCACTAGTTGTTTTTTCAATTGAATAGATAAGACATTAGTTCCACATAGACTAAAATCTTAAGAGTTTTAGACTTAAATACCATGAGTTTGGCTAAAGGGCATGGCCCTTTGGGTCAACACACTTTTGTGTGAGGGAGAAGACCTAGACTAGGGCAAGGTTTCCCACTTTTGAGTTACGTGCGGTGCTTCGCATAGAAGCACGCACGCCGCCGTCTGGGCGGGCCGAGGTCGGGTTCGGGAGATCCTATCTTTTTGCTGAAACTTTTGGTACGTGTTTTCCACACATGTATAAGAATCTTACTCCTTGTCTGTACGTGTTTGCCTTGGCTTCTATGTGTCTCGCATGCTTTTGACTGACTGACAAAAGCAAAAGTTATTTTCTGCACCTGACAAAATCAAAAGCTTTGAGTCTTTTTTTGTTCCTGTTTTCTATGCCTTTGTCTGTCAGGCGTGGGAATCTTTTATGGTTAGTAACGGGTCATTTTTTGGTTGACTATAAAAGGAGTTTTCAGCTCAGTTTTGAAAACACACAGTAAAGAAGAAATAGCTTCTTCCTCTCTTGTTCTTCTATGCTACTATTTTAGTTTCACTGTAACTATTTCACTTCTTCATACATCCCTGCCAAGCTCTTAGAGTACTTTATTTGTATGATACATTGAGGAGTATTAACAGTAGTTGTATCCTGGAGGCATCCCGTCAACATCTATAGCATCTCTATATAAGAGGAGAAGCAGGCGATATTGCTTTTAGGACAACGTATCTCATACGTGCCTCTACTATTTCGTGCTACATTCATCACTACATCTCCAGGAACATCAATCAAGCGTCGGTTTGAGCTAAGTACGATTGTTGTTACTAAAAACCCAATGATGAGAAGCGGAAGCTTACAATGAAAATAAATTGAAATTGATAACTTGAAATGGATAAATAATCAACCAATTTAGTTTCTTCTACCCTTTGAATAAAGGAAGAACCTAATAATGGAGATTCTTCTCAAATAACTTACAATTTCTACCCAATTAAATTGGAAACTATAAGATTATGAGAGGCATCTAGTTGATACTCTAGAATTAGATGATCTAAGATTATGAGAGGCATCTAGTTGATACTCTAGAATTAGATGATCTAATTTCCCCTAGAGATAACAATTAGGTTTGAAAGAAGATAACCTCTCATTCTTCACACAATATTCTAAAACCCAAAACTTCCTCCTTTAGCCTTATGTCTTCTAATTTATACTAGCACCAAGGGCATACTTGGCATATTCAAAGTAATTCTAGGATGGACTATAAATGGTTCTTCAATATCGATATGGGACATCCACAATACATCACCCAACATGATTATCGGTGAAGGGACAAAGATGAACGGAGGGCAATGGTTGATGGCAGTAATGGAGATGATGAAACTCGATGCTCGACAGAGAAGATTGAGCTTTAATCAAAGATGGAAGGAGAGGCAGAGCTTGGCTACTGTTAGGATTATCGATGGGCAGATGGGATGGTCAAATTTATGCAAACTCCGGGAATTAGAAAACTCACGGGAAGTCGAGGGTCCGTGGATAGCTGTGGTCAAGAATCAAAGTTCAGAAGAAAAATAAACTCACGGAGATGTGAGTGTCCGAGAATTCGACGGCAGGAAACTGTAAATTCAGGGAAAAAGAAATTTCACGGAGACTGGTATGTCCGTGGATTGAGAGTTAGGATATAAAGCCGAGCAAGGGAACTAAGGCTGTCAGTTCCAGCTGACTGACAAGCCAAGTGCGAATTGGGCTGGGCTTTTTCTGCTAAGTGCGAGAGCCCACTTGGCTGTTCACGAGTTTTGGTCGTGAAGTAGTGTTGGGCGTGACCTCCTTATAGAAATTTGGCTAAGTTTTGGCAACCATTTAACATGGGATTTGGCACGGGCGCAACTACAACTCGGAGACTATTTAAGAGACTTCTTAACCTAAATATATATATCTCTACATCTCATAATATACTTTTGTTCTTCATTAAAAATCTAGGGTTTACCCCTTTAGGGGGAAACCGGGTAATTGTGTAATCATGAGAAGCTAAACTTTTATTGGTTAAGGATGAATTCAATGTTCTAGCGTGAAGCTTTATTATTATACAAGTTTGTTATGAGTTTTAATCATCTTATCGTTTGTTTTCACTACATCTAATGTTTATGAGTGATTCTTAGATTGATTTGGGATGCATACTAGATTAGTCTATTGATTGTTCTATTGCTAGCAAGTAGAAATCGCGAGACCTTGCAGAGGGATTCTGTGGAGCAATTGCGAGTGAAGATAACACCAGCAAGTGGATCTTGAGCTAAGAGTTTAACTATTGGGACCAACCTAATTCACAAAGCCTAAAGCGTTCGATTGGATTACACCTTGAGTGAGCTACTACTTGGTGGTTCCGTTGGATAGAATCTAATATTGGAGAGCTTCTGTATCCGTGGTAAAAGGAGTTTTGGGGATAACACTGAGCTAGCTGCTATTCTACGGTTGGTGATGAATGGTTTAACGAAAATAGATAAGTATACTAATCCAGTTATCGCTTGGTAACGGCGAAGGATTCCTTAATCATCTCTTTCTTTTATTTTTTTATTATTTCTATTTTACTTTAATCAAACAATCCCCTTTGTTTTATCTTATTTTGCTATCTAAATAACATATCAATTACACAGCTCTCTGTGGGAACGATCCTTACTACCGCTATATTACCAGTTAATTAGTGGGAAATATCTCGAATAATTTGTTGTGGTTACGACACGCATCAAACTCTGTTTCATGCAGAAGTAAAATAAGCAGTTGCACTAGTCACGTGATGGAAGGAAGAAATTGGTGTCAGCCCACAGTTGAACTTTCGGGTGCTTTTATAAATTCTGTGTGTCGATATCTTTCACAACTTTGGCTTGCTTCAAATCTTTCTAACTTTCTCATACGCTGTCGAAATGACTCCATTCTTTCGCCGTTGGCTTCGTCTTTTTATCCTCTTCAAGTTGATAGCAAGAACTCATAGGTTTGAACGAATTCTACTTGGTTTTTGGACCTTGTCCGTTTATAGACTTCACTCTGTAGATCTTTTCACTTCTTTTCGGATGATTCACCTAATGAAACACAAATAAGAGAAAACAAACATAATATACAACAATTTGAAAGATTAAAAGCAATTACTAGCATGGAATTGACACTAAATATATGCAATATATGCACTTAACAAATTCCCCCACACTTGGCTTTTGCTAGTCCTCAAGCAAACTATCTAAAATACAACAACTCCATGTCGTCGAGGATACAGATGCACTTAGCTAATGCAACATGCCTTTAAACCCCTAAGTGTCCCTAGTGGATGAGTTATAGTCTCGTGAGGGCTTACAAGAGGTATACCCACAAAACCTACTCCAACTTCAAAGCGTTCCAGCTTACCAAGCATCCAAAGAGCTATGAGGACATAGAGTTTTTGCATGCTAGTAATAAGAAGTTATAAATACCAAAGAACATATTCTCATTCTTAAATGTTGAGTGAGAAATAACCACACCATAATGAGAGAACGCGTGTTTGAGAGCAATCAATAAGCATTTTGCCTCGACGTCTGCCTCATTTAAAAGGATTTTATGATAATTGCACTCAAAAAGACGGTTTTTTATGGGTCTCACATGTGTGCAGGTAGGAATGAAGAGATAAATCCTACACACGTTGAATGGTGGGAAGGAAACCTTCCGAAATAATTTCTGGAGACTCCACAAAATCGTGGAAAATAAAAGACTTGTTCAGATGATCTCTAAGAAGGAAATCAACCACTATTATCGAGGATGAGAGTACTTACCACCTTCAAATCCGATTGCAATGATGATAACACCACTCTCATATCATCCAATAGAAACATCTTCGATCGGCTCGTCTTCTTCATCTTCATCTTCTTGGTCTTCGTCTTCGGTCTTCAACTGCTGATGATAAACTCTTGAACTTCGTAGAACTCTGACAATTTGTAACTCTTTCTCTTCAATTTCCTTGTTGATTGAAACTTCCTTATAGATTTTTCTTCCCCATGGCCTTATTGAACAAATAACAACCTAAATGCAAATCTTTTTGTATTTTCTCTTTTTTTTTTTTTTTTTTTTTTTTTACATATTTTTTTTCTTTTTCTTTTTTTTTTTTTTTTGATAAAAAGAGTGCAACTACAAAAATAATAACAAAATTAAAATTAACATGTCCATGAAAGAAGTACTTTACCATTTTGTTCTTCACAACTTGTATTGTCTTCGTATCATAAACTTCAATAACTCTCATCTTTTGATTTTCTTCGCTCTTGTAAATAAGTCTTCATACTTAGATACATAATTCCGCTCCTTATGTGTAAGTCTCCAACATGTATATAAAAATCTGCTCATTATATGTTGCTTTATTTGGATATGAAATTTGCTCTTCCTTGTATTGTTGCTTGTAAACCTCAAACGTCTTCAATTTTCTTGTAGATTTTGATGTCGCTCCGTTTGTTGATGATGATGGTGTTTCTATGGACCTGTTATCAGCGAGAGAGAGAATGGTGATAACTACAAATCAAACTACAAGAAGATTGCTTTCATCTATAGACGTCACCCTCATGATTGACAAAATTAGCACTCAAGAGATCAAAAATAGTGCTAAAAATGGTGTTAAGTTGGGTAGCTCACCATTCTACCCTGAATTAACGTACGGTGACACATACTCAAAAGAAATCTCTTTAGTCAGCTACAAAGAAAATTTTGTCTGGTGCCTCTATTGATATGAAAATAGGTAGTCTCCACTAATGATTGATCAGCAACTCTAATAATGCATTTCTCCCTGCTCCTCATTTGCATCACCGACACGATTAAATCCATTATTTAACACTCTAACAAGCAAGAAATCTGAACGTAGTTCTCTAGCACTTCCAAGTTCAGTTATGTCGGTTAGAAATCTCTATGTAAACATACCTAGAAGTATGCTAGTGACTCTAAAATCCTACAAGTTAGAAGTTTTATTCAAATATATACAAAAATTTTGAAAATTTTGACTCAAAAAGGCTAAACTATATGCAAAAGACTCCCCCACACTTAAACTCCACATTGTCCTCAATGTGTAAAACTAAAAATTCTGAATTCTGACGTAACAGCAGATAAAACGTAAAAATTGTACAAATCGGTAAGGAATTTGGAAAAACACCATTTCACAAAAGTTGTTCATCTACGTCTTTTCTACAAAGTATCAAAAGGGCACAATGTTTCGATAAACAATCTGATCGTTATGGTCTCTGGAATAAACTACGTGCAGTCTGAATTTTTTTGACGAAAAGGTATTCGTCATAATTTTCTTCTAAATTCCGGACTCAATGGAATTAAACATGGGGATACAGATATGATATGAAAAAAAAAGACTTTAATATACAAAACCTATGGGTTGCCTCCCATTAAGCGCTTGGTTTAAAGTCGTCAGCCCGACTTTCTTGTTATCGTCCATATACCAACAATCTGAAAATCTGGTAGTCTGCCCAAAAAACAATCTGAAATTCTAGTAAAAACTTCACACAATGGTTAGCATAACATACTAATAATGAAATTGTTATAGCTTGAAAGTTTCCCCCACACTTAGTCCTTTCTACACTCGAAAGTGGATAGAGAACATAGAATAAAGGAACTTCTTCGGGTTCCTCTCGGTGAACCTCCATAATGCTAGAATCAAACACATCAAGTGGTGGATACTTAGAAACAAAATAATCCTTTAAAACTGTATAAGCACACAACTCCAATCCTAAGTGATGTAGATCAAAAGATTTAGAAATATGCAAAGGATTAGACAAACCTTCCACAATATCTTGTATTACAGGATCCTCATCATTCTTAAAGAATTGCAATGAATTATTTACCTTATTTGTATCGTGGTCCTCTATCAAACTATTTAGCCATTCTTCGTCAGTTTCTGCTTCAATACTTATTCCATAGTTATTTCCTTCTTAATTTGATCCATTTCTCTTCTTAGGTTGTCAATAACCTCTTAAAGTTCTCGAAGTGTATCTTTAGTCTTTTTGTTGTGTGCATCTAGCTGTTGGTTTTCCCGATCCAAACTATTCATAAATTGGTGCATTAGATCTTCGAGAGTAGAAGAACTATCTTTAGGAGCATAACTTTCCATAGTCTGGTCGCGTTCATCCATCATTTGAATGTGTTGGTCCAACTTTTGATTTTCCTGATCCATATTATCCATAAATCGGTGCATTAGATCTGTAAGACTAGAAGAATCATGATTAGAAGCATAACTATCCCCCCATCCTTGTGGTTTTTCACTTACATACCCGTCATAAGGTTGTTGATATGCATGAGAATAACCATAAGGTTCCGTAGGATATTGATCATAGCCAAAAGATTGGTTTTGATTATACCCATGGAATGGTTGGTAGCTGTCATAATATTGAGATTGAAAACAAAATTGATTACCACTATAATATGATGATTGGTCTTGTGCTCCGTGCATGTTATGTCCATAAGGAAACATGACGACTCACAAGAACAAAAGAAAAATCTAAAAGACAAAAACAAGCTAAACAAATAACAAATCAATTAATAAAAAAAGAAATGCAATGGCGCAAAATTTGATGCGTGTCGTAACCACAACAAATTATTCGAGATATTTCCCACTAATTAACTGGTAATATAGTGGTAGTAAGGATCGTTCCCACAGAGAGTTGTGTAATTGATATGTTATTTAGATAGCAAAATAAGATAAAACAAAGGGGATTGTTTGATTAAAGTAAAATAGAAAGAATAACAAATAAAAGAAAGAGATGATTAAGGAATCTTTCGTCGTTACCAAGCGATAACTAGATTAGTATAATTATCTATTTTCGTTAGAACCATTCATCAGCAACCGTAGAATGGAAGCTAGCTCAGTGCTATCCCCAAAACTCCTTTTACCACGGATACGGAAGCTCTCCAATATCAGATTCTATCCAACGGAACCACCAAGTAGTAGCTCACTCAAGGTGTAATCCAATCGAACGCTTTAGGCTGTGTGAATTAGGTTGATCCCAGTAGTTAAACTCTTGGCTCAAGGTCCACTTGCTGGTGTTATGTTCCCTCGTAATTGCTCCACATAATCCCTTTGCAACGTCTCGCGATTTCTACTTGTGTATGAATTATTCGACTATTACTTATCTCCTAACTCAATACTAGCAATAGAACAATCAATAGACTAATCTAGTATGCATCCTAAATGAATCTAAGAATCACTCATAAACATTAGATGTAGTGAAAACAAACGATAAGATGATTAAAACTCGCTAGTATTGAGTTAGGAGATAAGTAATCGTCGAATAATTTATACGCAAGTAGAAATCGCGAGACCTTGTAGAGGGATTCTGTGGAGCAATTGCGAGTGAAGATAACACCAGCAAGTGGACCTTGAGCTAAAAGTTTAACTACTGGGATCAAACTAATTCACAAAGCCTAAAGCGTTCGATTGGATTACACCTTGAGTGAGCTATTACCTGGTGGTTTCGTTGAATAGAATATGATATTGGAGAGCTTCCGTATCTGTGGTATAAGGAGTTTTGGGGATAACACTGAGCTAGATGCTATTATACGGTTGGTGATGAATGGTTCTAATGAATATAGATAAGTATACTAATCCAGTTATCGCTTGGTAACGGCGAAAGATTCCTTAATCATATCTTTCTTTTATTTGTTATTACTTTTATTTTACTTGATCAAACAATCCCCCTTGTCTTTTATTATTTTGTTGAACTAAATAACATATCAATTACATAGCTCTCTGTGGGAATGATCCTTACTACCGCTATATTACCAGTTAATTAGTGGGAAATATCTTGATTAATTTGTTGTGGTTACGACACGCATCACTTTTTAGTTCAGGATTAAAATTATAAAACCATGTATTTAATGCGCCGTCATTCCGCAAAGAAACTGAGCCATTTAAAAGTGATGAGTGCTCAGGCCTCTTTACTTACATATTGTTAGAGCACTGCTCGGTCGAACTCGCATGCGTTGCTATCTCAAGCATGTTTGTCAATGTTAGTGATCAAAACTATAAATCTTGATTTCTAACCTATTTATAGGTGTCTCGGACTAGGACATAGATTGTGTGGTTGAGCTTAGATTTCACGGAGTTCATCATTTGAAGACGACGAAATACTAAGGGGAGCTTGTGGAACTTCTTCGACAAAAGGTATGTGGAGACTTGAACTCATCTATCACTTGAAAAGTCTATTTTTAATATCTCCTATATTGAGACATAAGTCGTGTTACGATATATTTTTCTCTATACACATTTGAGATGAGATTTCGAGCTGAGTATATCTCGCTTACATATTTCTAGAAATATGTGTTGGTAAGCTTTCTCTTTGACCAAGTTTATCTTATATCATGAGAAAACTGCCGAGTAACATCTTACATGGTTTGTGTGATACAATCATTTGATGTAGGCTTAGAATGTTTCGGTAATGATTATTTCAATATCTTGAAAATTGATTTGATGCTAATAGTGTGTGAAAACGGCTATTATCATTATAGAAGAATGTTTCTATGATTGAAATAAAGAGTTTAGAATCTTGTAACCATCTTTGGATATAAGCATAGTTTGTTCGCACATTAGCGTATAAGTCCAAAACCGGGAACCTAAAGTATGCATACTTGTGTGTATACAAAAAGGTTGTAGGAGACTAGGTAAGTATGCGTAGGCGTACGCATACTGGCAGAAGTTCGCGTCCGTGAATTTCTGCTGAGTTTGCAAACCAAAACCAAACTCATCCGGTTACCTAAAGTACGTGTACCCGTACACGTACTGGCGGAAAATTCACGTCCGTGAATTTCTGCTGAGTTTGAAAACAAAAACAAACTCAAATCTGGTTACTTAAGTACGCATACTTAAGTGTGTTACTTTTCTAAAATCGGTTGTATATGAACCTAAACATTTATCAATAAGGAATGCAATCTTTGCAAACCGTGGCTATAATGTTCATGTATTGATTCGAGTGAATCAAACCGATTTTGCTTCAATTGTGTTCTTGTATAATCCATGAGAATATAGCAATTGAACAACTCTTTAACTAGTTTCATTTGAGTCATTTGAACTAGTTATGGTTAAGATGAATAAGGTTGATATGAGAGTAATCATATGGCTAAACTCGGTTAACTATTTGTGAACTAACATGGTTGTTTATGGGTGAAAACTATTCCTGACGGATTTGGTAATTTGGGGTGTGTGGATGAGGAATGAATCTAAACCCCTAAACAAATGCACTGCGCGGTGAGTGCTTGTAGATTCGGAAATCAATCTGTGAAAGTCCGGCCTAAACCAAGAAATGGCCGTTCCAGACTTGTTTCGGTCACAAAGTGAAGGAGATGGGGTTTATCTTAGGGAGGGAAGTGAAGAAGGTGTTGAGATTGTGAAGGTGTTGGCTTGCTTATGACTTGTAACAGAAAGCTGAACCGGCTTACATGATGCAAGCTATCAGTTCCGGTGTTTTGTATTAACACTTAGTTTCTGTTTTTTGTCTGGACTTGCTCTTGTTGGTGGAAATAGGGAGGAGAACCTATTTATACAAGTCATTGAGCCTTATTCACGTCTCTCGTGGGAAGTGGAGGAAGTGGAGTGATGGAGTAGTGGAGTTGTGTGTCAGTGCTACACGATCAGTCTTGCCCACTTCTCCTATCATCGCTAACCGTCCATAAATTCCTAACACGTTCTTGTGATGGCGCGTTGCACGCTGCAAACCGCCAGACCAATACCCCGATATGTATCCCCCAGTTTGTGACATGATTGATGTCGGAATATGTGGATCGTGGATCCACGAAAGGTAGCATGTAATGCTAAATTGAATAATTGCGTTATTCGGGAAGTTGATACTTGCGAAGTATCATGTGTATTTTATGCGATCGCATCATGGTGTGGTAGAGTGACGGGTGGTGATCACCATGACGTCTCACCGACCAATTAACTCGACCCGGGGTTGTATAACTAAGTGGTGAAGTTGGACGGATGAGATGATCTTTGAGACACTCATCTGCGACCCTTAATGAAATTAGGGTTTCTAGAGGAGGTGCGCAAGCATCCCTCTTCACACGGTCGAATCCAAGCTTGGGATATGACTTTGGCCAGGCCGACCATATATGCGTGTTGACAGCATGACGGTATAGGCGCCTATACCCATTACCTCACGAAAGTATGATCTGGGACACTCAATTCGTCCGGTGAAGTCGAGTGGTCGAGATCAATTTGTGACAGAAAACTAGTGCCGCAAAAGCCGCGCGTCATGCCTACTTCGGGCGCACGTTCCAAGATGACCATTCTTGGTCGGTCTTGGCCGATCGGTCTGGTGTGAAGGTGGTAGGCTGGTGTTCACGCCGATACCTGAATATCCCATAAAAACGTGATCTGAGCCATCCAAATCGTCCGGCGAAGTTGAGCGGTCGAGATCATTTTGCGATTTGGGAGGTGTGACCACGCTAGTTTGGGCACGCGTCTTGGAATAACCAGGCATGGTATGCCTTGGCCGATCGGGTGAGGGGATAGATGGGTCCACGGTGGTCATGCTGGTATGACCGGACCTGCTTAATCTAATCTTGGACCCTCCATTCGTGCCGGAGAAGATGGACGCTCGTGATGCTCAAAACCCTAATTTTGGGTTTCAAGGCCGCGCGACCATGCTTTATTCGGCGTACGAATTGGGATAACCAACCATGGTTGGTCCTGACCGATTGGTCAGGTATGTAGGCGGGCCCATGATGATTGTGTTGACATGCTCTGGGCCCTTTGAATCTACATCTACACCCTCCATCTATACCTGCGAAGATGGATGGTTGAGACTGTTTTTGCGACACATGTAATATGCCGCAAACCCTAATTTAGGGTTTTCCGCCCATCTGCTATGGTTTGGACGTTTTGGCAAGCTAGGCCAAGTCGGAGGGAGGCCGACCATGCGGGGTCCGCGTTGGTTCGGCGGTGGATATTCCATACCACCTTGGGGGTGATGGAATTGATCCGGGGGTCATCCAATCATGCTTGTGGAGTTGGATGATCGTGATCATATCCGGATCGATACGGTCAGTCCGGATGCTCAATCGGGCTAGTATAATACACCGAGAGGGGCTCAATCGGGCTAGTATAACACACCAAGAGTCATCCACATACGGGTATTTCGTACATGGTTTCATTATAATGCTTGGAGGTTCGTGTTGCTCGTAAGAGCAACACTCGATCATCATGCCGCACCGATAATGAGTACGAAATACAAGGCTGATTGCGCATTAATTAATAATGCTAGAAATTCACAGGGTATATGGGATTGTTGCTACATGCTCCAACCTGGATGAATTTCGTGTATTCACAGAATGGGATTGTTGCCACATGCTCTATTCTGGGTGAATTAGTAAAGTGAAGGAGTATCCAACACTTATTAAATGGCTTTATCTTTTACAAGATGTCAGCGCATGATTTTCTGTTTTTTTATAATTTTAACCTTAAATGAAAATCCACCATCAACATTAAGTCCCCTGCCTAGCACATAATGGTTACACTATTGTGGGGTAGGCATGAGATGGTGACATACATATGTGAGAAATACAGGATAAAGGATTACCCGGAAGAGTATTGACCGACCGCTAGTTGTCCATGCCGTTGCACTCGTATGGAATCCTTTGGTGAGACCGATTTCCTTTCTTAGGTGCTCGAGTTGGGGATAAGGCTCTTCTTCTATTGGGATTCCAGGCGTAGGTGTTTACACACTGCTGGTTGAATCGCTCATGTATCTAGATGCCCTTCCGATTCTTGATTAGGGCTTAAAAGAGAGCCTGACTTGTTCGGCGTCGTATCCTTATATATCGGGCTCCGTAATCGTTTTAGGGTTTCCTCAGCATATATGCAGGTGTAGAGATTTTGAACCACTTTTACGATTTTACAATAAGGCTTTCTCGCAGAAACTCCGTTTTCTTATCATGTCGAACACTAGTGGATCGTCTTCTCCATACCGTCAAGGATCTTCCTTTAAACGCGTGCGACCTGCGTCCGAGCTTCATGATGGATCCCCTCCTCGTGTTCTCCGAGTCAAGAAGATAATACCGGTTCGTCTCTATTTTTTTTTTTTTTTTTTTCTGAACAATTGCTTGTTCTTCATAATGATCAGGTGAATAATCTTCTCATTCTTGCAGAGATACCCTACCGGAACATGTGTGACGGTTATCGATGATGATGACTTAAACAGTCCTCTTCCTTCAAAATCAAACACGCCGCCCCCGTCGACCTCGAAGATCTCGATCCGGGTGTCTCATCTTATGAATACCCCAATGCAGGTCTTTCATTCGATGTTCGCATGAAATTTTTATCCTCCAGCTGCCGAGACGTCGGTGGATTCTTAGTGCGGAAGGAGTTCGTGCCTCTATACACGAAGTTATGGAGAAGGTACGGCCATATCGCAACCGGGAATGTGGTCCTAAGACTTGTTCATCCGCTTTGGTCACCACGGTAAACTGTCTTCTTCCCATGATTGCTGAGATGGAGCACATTTCTATCCGCAACGTTGCCGAATCAAGCCTTGAAAAGTGGGAGAATATGGTATCTACCTGCGAATCCATGGAGTTCAACGTGGGCTGGCTGCGGCAGCGTCTTGATATTATCAAGGTCGATCGAGCTGGTATCCTCGTAAACGTTGTTCCTGCTGCGAAAGCTATCTTGGAAGAGGAAAAGGCTCTGGCTGCGGAATCACAGAAGGTAGAGCAGGCAGTACAGGACTTGAAGAAAAGGACAGAGAGATATCAGGCTAGACTGGAGATGATGCTCTCAAGGAACTATAATCTACTAGATGGCCTCCTCTAAGTCGCATTCATTTTGCATTCGTTTATGCCAAAAGTTTTTTGAATATCTTTGTGGAATAAATTGTATTGGTTTTTTGATTGGTGAAACGGGTTTTCATTGATGCATATCTGAATATAACTGGTGATTCAAACATGTAATGAAAATAAATGCATGTATTGTTGACAGAGCAGATAGTGGTCAGGCATGATATGCCTTGAGCCACTTTCCATTGATGACTGCTTCCAATTTGCCTCCGTCCACCTTAATGATCTTGTAGTAGCCAGTATTGTAAGCCTTGGTGACTGCGTAAGGACCTTCCCATTTCGGTGAGAACTTTGGTGCAGACATGTCTTGTTGGATGTGTTTGGCCGTTTTCAAAACCAAATGTCCCACTTTGAAAACACGTGATTTCACAGTTTTGTTGTATGCCCTGGAAATTCTATTCCTGTACACCTGAGTGCGTTCTTACGCTTTACTTCTTCGAAATCTAGAGTGTCTAACTCCGCTACTCTAGAGTTAGAGGTTTGACTTCATTCCAAGTAGATCCCGGTTCTTGTTTGCAATCCTAGCTGATGGGATTTTGATCTCTGCTGGCAGAATTGCATCCGCTCCGTAAACAAGTGAGTATGGGGAAACTCCAATGGAGCTTCTGGGTGATGTCCGGTATGCCCATAGTGCAATTGGTAACTGGTCATGCCATTCCCTAGGGTTATCGTGTAATGTTCGACTGATGATCCGGATCAATGTTTTGTTGGTACTTTCAGCTTGTCCGTTCCCTTGAGGGTAGTAGATGGTGGAGAAGACCTGTTTAATGCCATACTCTTCAAGTAACTCTCGTACATGTTTATTGGCGAAGGGAGTGCCATTATCAGTGATGATATGCTTAGGCACACCAAAACGACAAATGATATGTTCTTTAATTAAAGCCGCGATCGTTGCTCCTGTAGTACCTCGCAAGGGAATGGCTTCTACCCATTTTGTGAAGTACTCTGTCGCAGTTATGATGTACTCGTGTTGCTTTGATGACGGAGGGTTGATTTTCCCGATAATTTCCAGTCCCAGCTGTAAAATGGCCATGGACTACTTATCGAGTGTAGAGGGGTGGAAGGCGCATGAACAAGGTTCCCATGAATTTGGCATTTGTGACAGCTTTGAACGAAAGCGGCTGCATCATCCTCCATGGTCGGCCAATAGTATTTCTCGTGTATCTGGAGAAACAGTTTCCTCTTCCCTTGATGTTCTCCTTCATGCGTCTCCTTCATCATGACTGGGACTTCTTCCCTAGCCAGGCATCATAGTAGATCACCTCCGAAGCTCTTGCGATTCAGGATCCCTTCGTGCAATACGAACCGCTTGGCCTTCTGTTTTATCTTGATAGCATCCTTTTGATTGGCAGGAGTCGTTCCGTCACGGAGATAACTAATGTATGGCTCTCTCCGGTCCCGGTGTGATTCACGTTAAAAATTTCCAATTGATGTGGCGGTGCTTGGTAATTTGAGCAGGACTTCTGAAGTAGTCTGGATTGAGCCTCCATCCCTGGCCAGTAATAGCCTAGACGTTGGAGTCGTCAGTAAAGCGTTACCACCAGTGATTGTCCATAAATTTCGTTGTGAACATGATTCAGCTGTAGTTGTGCTTCGTCATCCCCAATACATCTTGACAGGGAGCCATCTGGGTTCCGATAATACAGCATACCATAAAGCATGAAGAAGTTCTGCAGGGTTTTAATACTGACCTTTCCTTGGGAGAGTGAGCTGTTGAGCTCTTGAATGATCGGAGTTCGCCAATCATCGGCCTTGGTGTCTTTGTATTGTGATAACCATGTCGATGCTATGGTTCTCCTCTTTATTGTCAGGGTTTCTTCCAAACCTTCGAACTTCAATTTGGAAGCCAGTGTTGCTAGACAATCGGCGTGTTTGTTGTTCTTTGCGATCGACATGGGTTATGGTTGCATCAGCAAAATAATTCAGTAACCTCTGTGCTTCTGACCGATATGGAGCTAGCGTTACTTCCTTTAGTGCGTATACCCCATTCATCTGATTCACCAGTAACTTGGAGTCACCTCTTATCTCCAGGCGCGTGACTCCCACTTGCTTGGCTATGGACAACCCTATGAGGAAGGATTCATACTCTGCTGAGTTGTTGGTGCATTCGAAATCCAGCTTGAAGAAGTGTGAAAATACTTCCCCAGTTGGAGATACTTGGCCGGTTGTCAGCCGACACAAATATAATTTACACTTTCTTACTACTCAAAATATATAATGAAGCAAGGGCAAGAAATGATCGTTCCCACAGAGAGGACTTAGGTTGTCAATATGTTTTGGTTCTTATATAAACAAAGGGGGTTTTCTGATTTTTATAAACTAAAATAGAATTAAGGCAAAACAATAAAAAGCAAACACGCAAATCAAGGATGAGAAAGTATTGGTCATGGATTTCGTCTTCAATCACAAACATGTTTTCAACACAATAACTAGAATTGATATTTTAATCTCAACTTTTATCAAAGGCCCTAGAATACCTTGATCGCAAGAATATCCCGCTAATCTCCTCTTGTCATCAACAAACAAATTAAAAGATGCGAATATGAATTCTATCTAAAAGAACAACCTAACGTGTAAAAGCACAATCAAGTTTAATTCCCTAGATGCATTAGGTGCTATGAAATCAGGCCAATCAAAGCAATCGAACATGTAAAAGCACTAATCCGATTTAACAAAGGTTATGGTTCACATATGATCATAAGAATATATCACTACAAACTATAATCATAATTATGCTACTTCAAATCAGGAATTATCACTTTTGCGTATAATAACCCTAATCTAGCAAAAGACATGCATGTGAGTTCTACCAATTTGCAACTTGACAAAACAAACATTCAATCATATGAGATTATTAATGGTGAATCATAAACGATAATATGAGAGAAAACTAATTTATTGAAAAAAAACTCATGTTTGGAAATCCAACTAATCCATAACCAAAAGAAAACTAGGTACTCATATTCATGGAGTTCATCACAAGAAGAAAGAGAAAAGACTTCATGGTTCTAAACCCTAGAAAATAAAAGTAAAGGCAAAGATAGAAAAAGATATGAAAGAAGATATATGATAGTTCTAAAAGTCTTTCCTTTAAATATCTCTCTTGTTTCCAAAATTAGGTCTAATCTTCAAAAGTCCACTAGATAGAAGTCCACCAAGCCCATGTGTGAGGAAAACCCATGTGAAAATATGTCCCAAAAGAGGTCGACGTAAAACTGGTATAGTGGCCGAAAATCGGCCGGAATCCGGCACCGAAAAGTACCTCAGGTGACCGGCAAAGTCCACCCGGTCACCGGTAAAACGAGTCAAATCGGTCAGAAGAAGTCAGCCGAGTCAACTCGGGTCAAACCGACCGAGTCAGACGAGTCAGGATCAGTCAGCACCGAGTTAGATGGAGTCAGGTTCTAACTAGCTTTGGCCTGAGTTGGTATTGGCCAAGGCTATTGCATAGGCTTGATCTGTGCTGCACCAAGATGGCGCATCACCAGTGCCATTCCATCCATAATGGCTGTGCCTTCATTCCACAGCTGCATCTGCCTCCAAAACTCATTTAACTTCAGCTTATCACTGCCATGCTCTTCCCTGCAGCTATCTATGCAATCTCCATCCATCTCATGGCTTCAAAATCTCTAGCCAACAGCATAGCCTAACCACCAGCTCTGCATTTCAGTTCATGCCACGCTGCATTGTATCATACAAAGCACCAAAGCGTAATTCAGCTTCGTATCCACCAGACTTCAAGCCTCAAGCAATCACTATTAATCTTCTCAGCTTCATCACTAGCTGCACATTTGTCCTAACATCCAACTGGAGCTGCAACTTCAGCTTAACTGCAACATCACCCTTCTTTCCTTGTATGGCAGCAGATCACTTCCTTTTTGACTTCAATGCTCATCTAGCATACTACCATAGCCACCAGTATCATCAGCTTCAAATCCCATTCTCTGATTCTTCTCAGATCTCAGATGCAACCACCATCTATGACTGCGATACAAATCTGCAGCTTCACCAGTCCATAATTCAATCACCACCAGCTCCAGATGCACTCAAATTCCTTCCTACTGCTTCAAATTCCAGCTACACCCCTGCAACCTCGACAGCAGCAACTCATTCCCTGTGTTGTTCTTGCTCAAATGCAACTACCAGCACCAATTCTGACTATGCCATGTAACCTGCACTTGCAATTCCAGTGGCCAATTGCACCACCAACACTGACAAAATTACCAGCTCCATCTTCCTTACCTGCAATACCCTGTCCTAGACATTCATCTACATCATACCCTGGCCATTCAACACAGCTGCAAGACCTCCTCCAATCTCAATACCAGAATTGCAATCTAGACCTGCACTCAAACTGCAACCATCCTGTCACAGCACTTTACAACAATTCCAGTGCTTTTAATTCCCTGCAAGTGCTCACATCCAAAACCCCAACTGCAATTTCTCCTCCTAAATTGAAACCTATGAACTCAAACCGACACCAACCCAACTTCTAATTCATCACCAGAAATACAACCATTTCCTCAATTTCCGCTTCAAACCCTCATCATCAGTTTAATCTATGCCTGAACCTCTATAAATCTCGGTTTCTAATTCCTCTTCTCGATTCTGCTCTCTTGGTTTCACCATCAACAATTCCATCCCACTGTAATTTTGGATCCCTATTCTTCAACAACAAACCCTGAGAATCATCACAAGTACCCATTAATCCATGGCATCAGTTCCTTAATCTTCTCTCTTCGAATTCTCAATCTCAGATTCAGACACAAACTTCATGTATCGACTCTGAATCTATACACCAGAAGAATCACATCCCCCTTCATTTTCAAATCACTGATTTCTTCTCTGTACAAGTTCTTGATGCAAATACAACCCATCTTCTCAGATTCATCAGCAACAGCATCATTAGGTCTTCATCTCAAAACCCAGCAGCTGAGCAACATCAGCACCCATTTCATAATATCATCTTCATCTTCGATTCCATCTAATACCCATTGTTCTTGAGCCTAGCAGACGCTCAAATCAAACCCCTCTTCTACTTCTCTCGATCTGAAGCTTCATGGAACCCTTTCGAATCCCTAATCTTCTCAAATCTTCAGTTCCATGAGCGACTCGATTCCATCTCCCTCACTCTCTGTGAACTCAATTCCATGGCTGTTGTGCAGCCTCTTTCTCTGAGTTTCAGGTGATGCTAATGATTGAGAAGATAATAACACTTCTCGATTTAGGGTTGGATAAGTGAGTTATAATTGATGTTCTGTCACCTTGATAAGGGCTACCCAGATGGCATCCCCTTAACCACAGCTAGTCTTTGTTTAGTACTCCTCCAAATAGAGTTGCCCCTTAACCTTGGCTTAGCTCCCAATAGCATGTGAAATGACAAATACGCCTTTTTGATGATTTCCGCTTCTTTTCCTCCGTGCGACTCCAGAGTACCTAATAACTCAAAAACACGCGTAAAATACATACAACTCCGTGTCGTCGAGGCTACGGTCACTTTTAGCATAAATAACAAGCCTTTAAACCCCTAGGTGTCCCTAGTGGACGAGTTATAGTCTCGTGAGGGTTTACTAGAGATATACCCACAAAACCTACTTTACCAACTTACTAGTTCTCCGTAAGGATAGCATCCAACGCGCTAAGAAGACATAGAGATTCTCCACACTAGTCATAAGAAGTTAGACACATAAATGAACACAATCTCATTCTTAAAAGTTGAGAGAGAAATAACCATCCCTTCTCGACAAAAATTCGGGTTCGGAGCGATCAAAAGTCTAGACTCTGCCTCACAAGAAAGGGTTTTATGAAATTGCTCTCAATAATAAACAACTTTTTATGGGTCACACATGTGTCCATGTAGGAATGAAGAGAGAATCCTGCGATACGTTGAATGGTAGGAAGGCAAAACCCTCCGAATTGTTTTGAAAATCCACATCTTTTATAATTTTTTTGAAAACCCATTTTTCTGACGATCTCTACGAAAGGAAATCAACCACTTAACGAAGGTGGGAATATGCTTACTTACCTCGTTATCCGTTCGACGTGCAGCTAGCACTACTCTCACAGCATCCATAGAAACGTCTTCGGTCTTCAACTCTTGATGATAACTCTTGAACTTCGTAGAATCTTGACAATATAATTCTTTCCTCTAAATCCTTATTGCTTGAAACTTCTTTGTAGATATTCCTTCTTCCATTGGCTTTATTGAAAGAATACAAAACTAAAAACGAACTATACAAACCCAAAATATGATACAATGAATTTTTCTTGTCTTTTTTTTTTTTTTTTTTTCTATATATATTTTTTTTTTCTTATTAGACAAGAAAAATAAATACAAAATAAAAACAAAACAAAATAATAAAAACTATTAACGAACCTAAAAAAATTTCTCTTGTCTTTTTTTTTTTTTTTTTTGAGAGAAGAGAAAGTAGACACAAACTGAAAATAAATATAAAATAATAAAAATGGCCATGGTGTAAGTATTTTACCGCATGATTCTTCACAACTTGTATGTCTCGATATCATAAACTTCTCGAACTCTCATCTTTGATAAAAGTCTTCAACTTGTAAAACTTCTGCTCCTCGTCTTGTTGCTTGTAAACCTTGAACGTCTTCAAATTTCCTTCAAATTTGTGATGCTCCTCTTGTTGATGATGATGGTGTTTCTATGGACCTATTGGTGTAGAGAGAGATAAGGTGGATGGTGCTAACTGCGAACAAGATTACAAGTGGTATGTAAGTTAGCAATTCGATGTCACCATCATGGTTGATAAAAATAGCACTCAAGAGATCAAAATAGTGCTTCTATGGTGGGAGGTTGGACAGCTCACCATTCTGCCCGGAATTAACGTACGGTGACACACACTCTAAAAGCACAAATTTAGACAGGTACAAAGAATTGAAGGTCGGTGCCTCACATTATGTAACATGGGTAGTCTCCACTATAGGGGACCACTACTCTAATACCGAATTCGATCTGCACCTTATTTGCCACTTGGCATGGTTAAATCCAACTTTAACTCTCATACAAGTAAGAAACCCGATCATGTTCTCTGTCATCTCTAAGTTCAGTCACTCTTATGAGATTCTCGATGTAATCTTAGCGACATGTATACTGTGTGACTCTAAACTAACTACAAGTTGGAGTTTTTTATTCACCAATTTACACAAAAGTTGAAAAATTTGAAAAATTTACAACTCAAATGCTTAACCACTCCCCACACTTAAACTTTACATTGTCCTCAATGTAAATTGAATCGTCCAAAGAAAGTCAAGGTGGGAAATCTTATAACAATATGCGACAAGAAAGCATAAAAAACAAGAAAAGAAAAATTAAAAGATAAGAGATACAAAACCTATGGGTTGCCTCCCATGTAGCGCTTGGTTTAAAGTCGTCAGCCCGACTATATCCTTGCAAGTTTCATTCCCCATATACCAATAACCTGAAAAGTTGGGGATCCTTCCATAGAACCTGTTTTGCAAACACTAGCTTCGCACAAATATTAGTAATATAAAACAGAAACGAAGCTATTAGCCGATAAAAGTTTCCCCCACACTTATTCTTGTCCACACTTGGAAGTGTATAAAGAATATAGAAGTCGGGTACTTCCACGGTTTCTTGTTCCAAAACCTGCATAGTATGAGAATCAAGTTTCTCTTATGGCGGAAAACGAGAAACAAAGTCATTCAACAATACTCTCGAAGCACATACATTCAAAGCAATAAGAGGTAAAGGAGAAGAAACAATAGGCAACGGGTTAGACAAACCTTGCACAATCTCTTTTATCACGGAATCCTCTTCATCCTTGAAAAACTCAAGTGAATAATTCACCTCATACATATCATGGTCCTCTATCAAACCTTGCAACCATTCTTCGTCAGTTTCTGCCTTAACCAAAGTCTCGACATTAACATCATCATTACAATCATTTGCAAGCTCAATTGGGTCTTCCACAATATTGGTCATAACGGTCTCATTCTCAACACACTCCTTTTTGTTGTAAGGCACATACTCTTTTGTGGATCCAAATTTTATTATAAGAAACTTTTTTAGAACAATCGAAAATGCATCATCCTCAAGCTCCACCCTTTGAATAGGCTCTTGATCATTATTAAGATCAATGCTTGAGTAATCTACACAAGTGTCATCATAATCCTCTTCGTCTTCATCTTGATCCCAAAAAGACTCCATTGTACACTCCTCGGGGATGTCACCATGAGTTGTTTGAAGCAATGTATCATAATCACCTTCACTATCATAGTCAACATAAGATTGGTCCTCGCTGAATTTAGTGTTGCTAATCTCGAACTCATCCTTTTGAATAGGTGAATGATCATTATTACGATCAAGAGTTGAGTTAACTACACAATTATCAACGAAAGTGCCCAAGGTTTGGCCTTTTTCAACATTAGCATCAATCAAATATTCATCACAAACCATATGCACATTAGAATTATCCATATCTTCCTTGCATTGATCAATGCCTCTTCGCAAGCTAGCAATACCTTCACGAAGTTCTTGGAGTTGCTCGTCTGTAGTCTCTTTTTCTTTTTGAAATTCTTCTTGTAAAAAGTTGGAAACTTTGTCTATAAAGTTAGAGACTTTTTGTTCATGAGCATAAGAATCCTCCCATCCTTGTGGTTGTTCACACACATACCCGCCATAAGGTTGTTGAGGAAAACCATAAGGTTCCATGGAATATTGGTCATAACCAATGAATTGGTTTTGATCATACCCCTGGAATTGGTAGTTGTCATATTGTTGAGGTTGTTGAAAACCGCATCCGTTGTTCCAATATACTCCGTCCATAGAAATTGGTACCTGAAACAAGAATTCTCAAAACTATGTCAAAAACCAGAAAATAAGAATATAAAACAAAAATAAGAAACCAAAAACAAGTGACAACCGCTGCCTCCCCGGCAACGGCGCCAAAATTTGGCCGGTTGTCAGCCGACACAAATATAATTTACACTTTCTTACTACTCAAAATATATAATGAAGCAAGGGCAAGAAAGGATCGTTCCCACAGAGAGGACTTAGGTTGTCAATATGTTTTGGTTCTTATATAAACAAAGGGGGTTTTCTGATTTTTATAAACTAAAATAGAATTAAGGCAAAACAATAAAAAGCAAACATGCAAATCAAGGATGAGAAAGTATTGGTCATGGATTTCGTCTTCAATCACAAACATGTTTTCAACACAATAACTAGAATTGATATTTTAATCTCAACTTTTATCAAAGGCCCTAGAATACCTTGATCGCAAGAATATCCCGCTAATCTCCTCTTGTCATCAACAAACACATTAAAAGATGCGAATATGAATTCTATCTAAAAGAACAACCTAACGTGTAAAAGCACAATCAAGTTTAATTCCCTAGATGCATTAGGTGCTATGAAATCAGGCCAATCAAAGCAATCGAACATGTAAAAGCACTAATCCGATTTAACAAAGGTTATGGTTCACATATGATCATAAGAATATATCACTACAAACTATAATCATAATTATGCTACTTCAAATCAGGAATTATCACTTTTGCGTATAATAACCCTAATCTAGCAAAAGACATGCATGTGAGTTCTACCAATTTGCAACTTGACAAAACAAACATTCAATCATATGAGATTATTAATGGTGAATCATAAACGATAATATGAGAGAAAACTAATTTATTGAAAAAAAAACTCATGTTTGGAAATCCAACTAATCCATAACCAAAAGAAAACTAGGTACTCATATTCATGGAGTTCATCACAAGAAGAAAGAGAAAAGACTTCATGGTTCTAAACCCTAGAAAATAAAAGTAGAGGCAAAGATAGAAAAAGATATGAAAGAAGAAATATGATAGTTCTAAAAGTCTTTCCTTTAAATAGCTCTCTTGTTTCCAAAATTAGGTCTAATCTTCAAAAGTCCACTAGATAGAAGTCCACCAAGCCCATGTGTGAGGAAAACCCATGTGAAAATATGTCCCAAAAGAGGTCGACGGAAAAATGGTATTGTGGCCGGAAATCGGCCGGAATCCGGCACCGGAAAGTACCTCAGGTGACCGGAAAAGTCCACCCGGTCACCGGTCAAACGAGTCAAATCGGTCAGGAGAGTCAGCCGGGTCAACTCGGGTCAAACCGACCGAGTCAGGTGAGTCAGGATCAGTCAGCACCGAGTTAGATGGAGTCAGGTTCTAACTAGCCTGACTGAGTTGGTATTGGCCAAGGCTATTAATTGCATAGGCTTGATCTGTGCTGCACCAAGATGGCGCATCACCAGTGCCATTCCAGCCATAATGGCTGTGCCTTCATTCCACAGCTGCATCTGCCTCCAAAACTCATTTAACTTCACCTTATCACTGCCATGCTCTTCCCTGCAGCTATCTATGCAATATCCATCCATCTCATGGCTTCAAAATCTCTAGCCAACAGCATAGCCTAACCACCGGCTCTGCATTTCAGTTCATGCCACGCTGCATTGTATCATACACAGCACCAAAGCGCAATTCAGCTTCGTATCCACCAGACTTCAAGCCTCAAGCAATCACTATTAATCTTCTCAGCTTCATCACTAGCTGCACATTTGTCCTAACATCCAACTGGAGCTGCAACTTCAGCTTAACTGCAACAGCACCCTTCTTTCCTTGTATGGCAGCAGCTCACTTCCTTTTTGACTTCAATACTCATCTAGCATACTACCAGAGCCACCAGTATCATCAGCTTCAAATCCCATTCTCTGATTCTTCTCAGATCTCAGATGCAACCACCATCTATTAATGCGATATAAATCTGCAGCTTCACCAGTCCATAATTCAATCACCACCAGCTCCAGATACACTCAAATTCCTTCCTACTACTTCAAATTCCAGCTACACCCCTGCAACCTCGACAGCAGCAACTCATTCCATGTGTTGTTCTTGCTCAAATGCAACTACCAGCACCAATTCTGACTATGCCATGTAACCTGCACTTGCAATTCCAGTGGCCAATTGCACCACCAATACTGACAAAATTACCAGCTCCATCTTCCTTACCTGCAATACCCTGTCCTAGACATTCATCTACATCATACCCTGTCCATTCAACACAGCTGCAAGACCTCCTCCAATCTCAATACCAGAATTGCAATCTAGACCTGCACTCAAACTGCAACCATCCTGTCACAGCACTTTACAACAATTCCAGTGCTTTTAATTCCCTGCAAGTGCTCACATCCAAAACCCCAACTGCAATTTCTCCTCATAAATTGAAACCTATGAACTCAAACCGACACCAACCCAACTTCTAATTCATCACCAAAAGTACAACCATTTCTTCAATTTCCGCTTCAAACCCTCATCATCAGTTTAATCTATTCCTGAACCTATGTAAATCTCGGTTTCTAATTCCTCTTCTCGATTCTGCTCTTTTGGTTTCACCATCAACAATTCCATCCCACTGTAATTTTGGATCCCTATTCTTCAACAACAAACCCTGAGAATCATCACAAGTACCCATTAATCCATGGCATCAGTTCCTTAATCTTCTCTCTTCGAATTCTTAATCTCAGATTCAGACACAAACTTCATGTATCGACTCTGAATCTATACACCAGAAGAATCACATCCCCCTTCATTTTCAAATCACTGATTTCTTCTCTGTACAAGTTCTTGATGCAAATACAACCCATCTTCTCAGATTCATCAGCAACAGCATCATTAGGTCTTCATCTCAAAACCCAGCAGCTGAGCAACAGCAGCACCCATTTCATAATATCATCTTCATCTTCGATTCCATCCAATACCCATTGTTCCTGAGCCTAGCAGACGCTCAAATCAAACCCCTCTTCTACTTCTCTCGATCTGAAGCTTCAGGGAACCCTTTCGAATCCCTAATCTTCTCAAATCTTCAGTTCCATGAGCGACTCGATTCCATCTCCCTCACTCTCTGTGAACTCAATTCCATGGCTGCTGTGCAGCCTCTTTCTCTGAGTTTCAGGTGATGCTAATGATTGGGAAGATAATAACACTTCTCGATTTAGGGTTGGATAAGTGAGTTATAATTGATGTTCTGTCACCTTGATAAGGGCTACCCAGATGGCATCCCCTTAACCACAGCTAGTCTTTGTTTAGTACTCCTCCAAATAGAGTTGCCCCTTAACCTTGGCTCAGCTCCCAATAGCATGTGAAATGAAAAATACGCCTTTTTGATGATTTCCGCTTCTTTTCCTCCGTGCGACTCCAGAGTACCTAATAACTCAAAAACACGCGTAAAATACATAATTCACCAGAAAAATAGCAAAGAAAGTGTAACTACTAGATAGTAAATTAGGTGTTTTACAACACCTATCAATACGAATACCACGCCCGCTCCTCCAGTACCACTGCTAGGGGTAGCAGAGCCATCAAAATACAAGAGCCATACTTCTTCTTCCAAGACAGAGACGTCTGGAAATTCTCCAGGGAGATCTTCGTGCAGCCCTGTAGTACCTTCTCCAGGAAATGCTGCCAATAAGTCTGCAACTGCTTGACCCTTGATAGCTCTAGGTGATGCACACATTATGTCCAGCTCTGACATTTGGAGAAGCCACTTGCCTTCCCTTCCAGTCATGACCGGCTTTGAAAGTAAAAACTTTGCAGGATCAGATTTAGACACGAGTATCACCCTATTAGACAGTAGGTAATGCCTGAACTTTTGAATGGAATGGATCAAGGCTAAACATGCTTTTTCCGCTCTGGGGTATCTGAGTTCAGCGTCTCTCAATATTCGGCTGAAGTAGTATATGGGATGTTCGATTCCCACGTCGTCTTCCTGAGCAAGTAGAGCTCCCACGACGGTGTCACTGAAGGTAGTGTAGAGATGTAGAGGCTTTCCTTGTGCAGTAGACTTCATAATGGCTGGAGATGACAGTATTCGTTGAATCTTTCGAAAAGCCTCCTGTTTGGGTTGCGGTCCAAATGAAGCTAGCTCATTTCTTTAGCAAGGGAGTGAATGAGGCGGCAAGTTGGGCTAGACCCGGTATAAAACGTCGGATGTAGTTTACCTTGCCCATGAAACTTTGGAGTTCTTTCACAGTTTGTGGAGGTGGCATTGTGAGGATAGCTTGAGTCTTGGACGGGTCTACCTTGATCCCTTCCGCGGTTACTTGGAATCCTTAAATTTGCCTGAAGAGACACCGAAAGCGCATTTCAAAGGATTCATCTTCAACTTGTATTCTCGACACCTCTCGAACACTTGCCGTAAGACGTTGATGTGATCTGCTCGAGCCCTTGACTTGACCACAATGTCATCTACGTAGTCTTCTACTTGTTTATGCATCATGTCATGGAAGATTGCCGTCATAGCGCGTTGATACGTTGCGCCGGAGTTCTTTAAACCGAATGGCATAACATTATAGTAAAAATTTCCAAGAGGGGTTCGGGAAATTTGTCTTACTTGCATCGTGCTCATACATCCTTATCTCGATTGTAGCCGCTGTAACCATCCATGAAGGAAAACATGTCGTGCCCGCTAGTGGCATCTACTAACATGTCAATGTTAGGTAGGGGAAAGTCGTCCTTGGGGCAGCACTTTTTCAAGTCCCTGAAATCCACGCAACACCGAATCTGTCCATTTTTCTTCTTTACTTGGGACCACATTAGCTAACCGTGTCGGGTGATGAATAGGTCTCGATGAAGCCGGCAGACTAGTAACTTCTGAATTTCGTTCTTGATTTGTTCTTCTACCTCATGTCCGAATTGCCTCGGAGATTGCTTGATTGGCTTGGATCCGGGTATGACATGTAAGTGATGGGTGACCAATTTTTCATCCGAGACCAGGCATTTCCTCGTATATCCGTGTGAACACATCTTGGTACTCCTTGAGTAGTTGAACAAGACTCAAACGTTCGTTCCGTGGACATGAGTCGAACCGATGGAGACCGGCACGGGAGATTCTTCATTCCCCGATGTTGGGAGTCTCGAGCTCGTCGGTCGTGGAATTGGTTCCATCTTGTAGTTGTCGTGGGGCGTCTGGTACCTCCTCTTGTATTCCGTTGTTCTTGCAGCATTCAATTGGGCGAGAGACTGGGTGTCTGTCTCTCCTGTTAATTGTTAACACCGGCGCCCGGTATATTGTCTTCCCTTCTCAGTCACGTTTTGCTTCAAAAGTGCGTTCCCTTTTGGTGTGAACGTGGGTTGAAGCTTCACCGGATAAAGATGGACGCCTCGTCGAGAGAAGTGTCGTGGTGTTTGGCCCTCGGTGATGCAAGTCGGTCTCCTTCCTTGATTGAAGCCCACGTAGGTAGTGGGGTGCACGGGACTTTGTCCGATCCTCCCTGCGAGGTACCTTTTGGCTCGAAACTCCACTCCGCATATTGGTGCATACGGAGACAATGATGCGGGAATGCGGATGACTTTATCGTTTAGCATGGTCTTGTGCACTGGTGATACGTTGAGGGAATGACCTTGTTGTCGTGAAGCCATGGTCTCCCCAGTATCATATGGTAGTCCGGCTCCTTCTCTATGACTTCAAACTTTGCTCTTGATGAACGGGTCCTACCGATAAATTGATTGACATACCCGTATGTCTTGGTCCGATTTCCTTCGAAGTCCGTCATCGTGGTGGGTCGTCGTACAATCTTGCATAGGCTAACCTTGGTTTGTCTTGAGAGTCTTGAGAGTAATCACATTCGAAGATGCTCCTGTGTCGACGAGGGCCCTCCTGAACTCTGAACCCTTGATGTTAACGGTAACATGTAGGGCCCGGTTGTGACCTTCCTCTGCCATCATGTCGTCTTCTCGTGAATGTAACATGATTTACTGAGATGGAGCCGATGCGATTAAGACTTACGGACGAGAAGGAGTCGGGTGTACGTCCGGATCTATTTTATTAAGCGCAACAAACGTCTCTACCCGTTGATTCTTCGAGAGGTGCAAGAGTTCACACAAGCTTTCCACTAGAGATGCCGCTTCCTCGATCCTTTGGCCTCGGTTCGTAGTAAAACTTGTTGATCCGAGGGGAACTAGTCCCGGTGTAAAGGTCTCCGAACGCTCATCTCGATGTCATCTTGATGAGGAGATCGAGTATGTCGTTTTACCGCTTCTTTGATTAGCTCCATATTCTTTGTGTGAATTTCTGGACCCGTGCTAGTTCGCTTAATGTTGGAAATCTCCGATCATGCCGTCGAGATACGCCGTTAGGAGGAGGGGGTATCTCCGTTGGAGGAACCATCGGGATTTGAGGTTGTCGTCGGTCCTAAGACCAACCATCTCGAAAATTGAATGAATGGTATTGAAGAAATTGACTTTACAACCGAGAGATTAACCTCCCGCTGTGGTCGCCAATTGTTTATGGGTGAAAACTATTCCTGCCGGATTGGTAATTTGGGGTGTGTGGATGAGGAATGAATCTAAACCCCTAAACAAATGCCACACGCGGTGAGTGCTTGTAGATTTGGAAATCAATGTGCAAGTCCGGCCTAAACCAAGAAATGGCCGTTTCGGACTTGTTTCGGTCACAAAGTGAAGGAGATGGGGTTGATCTTAGGGAGGGAAGCGAAGAAGGTGTTGGCTTGCTTATGACTTGTAACAGAAAGGCTGAAAGCTACAGGATGCAAGCTATTAGTTAGGTGTTTTATATTAACACTTGGTTTCTTTTTTTTGTCTGGACTTGCTCTTGTTGGTGGAAATAGGGAGGAGAACCTATTTATACAAGTCATTGAGCCTTATTCACGTCTCTCGTGGGAAGTGGAGGAAGTGGAGTGATGGAGTAGTGGAGTTGTGTGTCGGTGCTACACGATCAGTCTTGCCCACTTCTCCTGTCATCGCTAACCGTCCATAACTTCCTAACACGTTCTTGTGATGGCGCGTTGCACGCCGCACGTTGTAAACCGCATGCACCAATACCCCGATATGTATCCCCTGATTTGTGACATGATTGATGTGCGGAATATGTGGATCGTGGATCCACGAAAGGTAGCATGTAATGCTAAATTGAATAATTGCGTTATTCGGGAAGTTGATACTTGCGAAGTATCATGTGTATTTTATGCGAGTATCGCATCATGGTGTGGTAGAGTGACGGGTGGTGATCACCATGACGTCTCACTGACCAATTAACTCCCGACCAGGGTTGTATAACTAAGTCGGGTGAAGTTGGACGGATGAGATGATCTTTGAGACACTCATCTGCGACCCTTAATGAAATTAGGGTTTCTAGAGGAGGTGCGCAAGCATCCCTCTTCACCGGTCGAATCCAAGCTTGGGATATGACTTTGGCCAGGCCGACCATATATGCGTGTTGACAAAGATGACGGTGCAGGCGCCTATACCCATTACCTCACGAAAGTATGATGGGGCCACTCGGTCGTCCGGTGAAGTCGAGTGGTCGAGATCAATTTGTGACAGCAAAACCAAAGTGCGCAAAAAGCCGCGCGTCATGCCTACTTCGGGCGCACGTTCCAAGATAACCATTCTTGGTCGGTCTTGGCCGATCGGTGCAGTGTGAAGGTGGTAGGCCGGTGTTCACGCCTATACCCGAATATCCCATAAAAACATGATCCGAGCCATCCAAATCGTCGGCGAAGTTGAGCGGTCGAGATCGTTTGCGATTTGGGAGGTGTGACCACGCTAGTTTGGGCGCGCGTCTTGGAATAACCAGGCATGGTATGCCTTGGCCGATCGGGTGAGGGGATAGATGGGTCCACGGTGGTCATCTTTGGTATGAACGGACTGCTTAATCTAATCTTGGACCCTCCATTCGTGCCGAGAAGATGGACGCTCGTGATGCTCAAAACCCTAATTTTGGGTTTCAAGGCCCCGCGCGACCATGCTTTATTCGGCGACGGTGGGATAACCAACCATGGTTGGTCATGACCGATTGGTCAAGTATGTAGGCGGGCCCCGGTGATTGTGTTGACATGCTCCGGGCCCTTTGAATCTACATCTACACCCTCCATCTATACCTGCGAAGATGGATGGTTGAGACTTGTTTGCGACACATGTAATATGCCGCAAACCCTAATTTAGGGTTTTCCGCCCATCTTGCTATGGTTTGGACGTTTTGGCAAGATAGGCCAATTACGAAGGGAGGCGGACCATGCGGGGTCCGCGTTGGTTGGCAGAGTGGATATTCCATACCGCTTGGGGGTGATGGAATTGATCGGGGTCATCCAATCATGCTTGTGGAGTTGGATGATTGTGATCATATCCGACCGGATACGGTCAGTCAGGATGCTCAATCCGGGCTAGTATAACACACCGAGAGGGCTCAATCGGGCTAGTATAACACACCGAGAGTCACCTGTACACGGGTATTTCGTACATGGTTTCATTATAATGCACGGAGGTTCGTGTTGCTCTATAAGAGCAACACTCGGTCGTCATGCCGCACCGATAATGAGTACAGAAATACAAGGCTGATTGCGCATTAATTAATAATGCTAGAAATTCACACGGGGTATATGGGATTGTTGCTACATGCTCCAACCTGGATGAATTTCGTATATTCTGAGAATGGGATTGTTGCCACATGCTCCATTCGGGTGAATTAGTAAAGTGAAGGAGTATCCAACACTTATTAAATGGCTTTATCTTTTACAAGATGTCGCCGTATGATTTTCTCGGGGTTTTTTACAATTTTAACCTTAAATGAAAATCCACCATCAACAATGGTGTACACGTTTAGGTACGGTTACATAAACCTGAATGAGGGTACATTTCATTTCCATGTTACAAGCTAAGTTCGATCTAACGGTTGAAAGATATTAGCTTGGTTGAATCAAGTTTTTCATCTAACGGTGAATATTGAATGATTTGTTACCAAGGTAACTTAGATTGCAAACCCTAATTTGAAAACTATATAAAGGAGAACTCTAACTGGGAAACCTAATCCCCACACCTCCTGTATGTTACTAGTTGCATAACTAGAGTCGATTCTCCTTTAACCTTAGGTTTCTTCTCGAGACCCCCGTGGGTTAACGACTTGAAGACTTCATTGGGATTGTGAAGCCAGACCCAACTATTATCTGGTAGTTGTGTGATATGATCTTTCTATTTCTATTGTGGTGAGTACAATTGGAATAATTGACTCGAGATTTTATATCTCCGATAGGCAAGATAGAAAAGTAATCACAAACAATTTAGTCTCATCGTTTGTGATTCCACAATATCTTCTTTCGCTAGTCGATTATGATTATTGTGAGGTGATTGATAATTCTAGGCTGTTCTTCGGGAATATAAGTCCGGGTTATCGATTGGTTCATGTTCACCTTGATTTATAAAATACGGAACAAAAACTCTTGGGTATTTCTGTGGGATACATATTTATTCAATCCTATAGACTTTTCGTGTGAGACGATTTGTCTATCAACCCTTCGACTTTGGGTCGTAGCAACTCTTGGTTGTGGGTGAGATCAACTAAGGGAATCAAGTGCATAGTATCCTGTGGGATCAGAGGCGTAAGGAGCGCAATCGTCACGTTGAATCAATGTGATATTGATTAGGGTTCAACTACTGATCCGATCGAAGTTAATTGGTAGTATGCTAGAGTTTGCAGCGGCTTAATACATTGTGGTGTTCAATCTGGACTAGGTCCCGGGGTTTTTCTGCATTTGCGGTTTCGTCGCTAACAAAATTCTGGCGTCTGTGTTATTTTTTTTCCGCATTATATTTTGTTATATAATTGAAATATCACAGGTTGTGCGTTAAGATCAATCAATTAGAATATCCAACCTTTGGTTGTTAATTTACATTGATTGACACTTGACATTGGTCTTTGGTACCATTCAAGTTATTTCACATAATAATCAGGCTCGCGGATTTCTATCTGTTTGATTTGCTGATTACATTGTATATTAAAACTCGTTGATATACTTTACTCTAGATTGAGTTTGACTGTCTAGTTGATTCTCTAAAAAGTGTATTGGAGTAAGTCCTCTCAGATTGCCAAACGAATTGTTGGGTGTGGTTGTTAGACCCCCGCGTTTTCAATTGGTATCAGAAGCGAGGCAAACACATAAAAGACCTCACAAGTCTGTATTTGTAGCGATCGATATGGACAGAGGTGTTATCTCTATAAACGTACCACCGATCTTAGATGGCTCAAATTACTTATGGTTGAAAATTTCATGCGTGCCTTTCTTCAAGCGCGTGATTTTCAATCATGGGTTTATGTAGTTAATGGCTATGATTGTAGGACCGAATATCGCGACATCAATACTT